>CAUYON010126960.1:0-17299 GCA_963573935.1 Arctocebus calabarensis | reverse complement strand
CTAATTTATAGCTTTCATATGAAGGCTAAAACCCAATTATAGCACAGGAATACAGGGAAAGGGGAAAGGGAGGGGAGGGGAGGGGGGAGGATGGGTGGAGGGAGGGCAATTAGTGGGAACACACCTACGGTGCATCTTAGCAGAGTACTGGTGAAACTTAGTAAAGGTAGAGTATCAATGTCTTTATATAATGATCAAGAAAATGCTATGAAGGCTATCTGTAACAGTACAATCAAAATATTTCTGAATGTATATGAATCGTGCCCTATGATTGCACCAATGTACATAATTATGATTCAATAAAATTATTAAAAAAAAAAAGTTTGGTGCTCTTTGGCTTGGCTGAGGTGCCTGCTTTGGAAAAAGTGGTTCTCCCTGCCTCTGACAGAAGAGAGTAAAAACCTAAGGGATTAAGTGGGGATGTGAGGGGACTGTCTGCCTGATGATTTCTGGGTTTCACTACCAGATATGTGTAGGGGTTACAGTTGCTGCAAAAAGTTAACTCATTAAGAAGGGACGTATTAGAGCATTAAAGAAAATGATCAGCACAATGCAGTAACAGGAGCTGTGGTCCTGCTCCGGAAATGAGGGACATTCTGGTTAGCCCTATAATTTTAAATGAAAAAGTGGCTAATTTTTTTTTTTGACTATGGAGAAACAGTTTGGGTAGACTGGAGAAAAGTAAGATTTCTAAATAATCCTAACATTTTTCAAACAGGTGAGACATTCACATTGGCTCTGGGTAAGAGGTGCCATCAATGCCAGGCACCCCTGGGTGGGTTATTGCATTGACGTCCCCATTCCCCTTGTTCAATCCGCATGAAAGCTTTCACAGAAAGCATATGCACCTGGGAGTGACTCCACCTCAGAATGCACTTGGGCTCCCTGAACATTTTCAGTATCTGCACCCTCTCCCAAATGAAACTCCTAGTTTACTTCCTTTGAGTGTTATGTGACAGGTGTGTAACTTTCATTATCCATCTTCCCCAGAAAATATTCTGGCTTTGGCCAAATGGTGTGTTTTTTGGGTCTTATTGAAGCTCCCTTCTTCCCCTCCCCTTTGCAAGACTAAAAGCTTCATAATGAGCTTTTCCTTCAGCCTTTGCCCCTCGCCCTCAACCTCATCCCATTCCCCTCTCTGAGGCATTACTTAGTGGTCACTGTAACACAACTGACTGCTGAGCCACAGGTGTCCCAGGCACCCACCACATCTCATCTGCCACCCCCGCCCCAGGTATCTTGTGTGTTCCTCCTGCACCCTTTGCCACAAAGACATCTCCAGTCCTCAGGAAAGATTCTGTTTCCAATCTTGGGCTCACTGCTAAGAGGGAATATGACCCTGTTATGTTAATTAATCTTTCTGACACTAAATTTCTTCATTTGTACAAGCAGAATAATATTTAAGACTGTTATAGAATTAGAAAAATAAAATTACTAGCCTATGCGTGTGTGTGTGTGTAGGCACTTGTGGCTGGGGAGCTAAAAGTGCAGATTCTTAACTTGAAATTAAAAAAAAAAATTAATTAAAACCCAGGAGGCTGGGGAAAATTCTAGGTGGTGGGGACTAATGTAGTGAGTTCAAATCTCAACTCCTTCTCCCATCAAACTTTATAATTTACGGAAAGTTCATTATTACTTTATTCCTGTGTTTTCTCCATGACGCAGATGTAGTGCACCTGCTTGATAAGGCTGTTGTGAGGATGAAGTCAAAGGGCAGAATACATGAAAAGAGCTTAATCAATGTCTCACTCTTTCAGTGCCCATGAGAAGTAGCTATTAATTCTGATAAAGTGTTGAAAATTAATTAACTGAGGGGAATTACTCTAAATGTTATTTATTTCCATGTGATGTGATTAAGGGCAATCTTGCTTTTTGTTTTTATACTTCTCTGAATTTGTTGGGATTTGAAATGAATTATGAGTTACATTTTTTTTTAAAAAAACCCGCAAACCCCCACACGTGTGAGTAATCATGAGTAGTGATTTCCCACCCTCTTAAGTGAAATAATTGTATTTGTTACCTCTTGTAAAAGGGAGAATTCTTTATCACAGCTTTGTTGAAATGATAAGTACACTTACCAAAAATGATTGTATCACAAGAATATTTAATGTTTACATGAAAGTTTACTCATGGCGGGGTTACGCATTTAGTAAAGTGTGCCAAGTACCCACATCAAGACCAGTTCAGTTCCAATCAGTTCATTCCACACAGATGTTTCCTGTGCCCAGCAAGTTCAGAAAGAGAGGAGCCTTGACAGTTCTCTTGGTTAAGCCAGCTTTGCTGGTGAGGTCTTTCAAACTCTCCAGGAGCAGTCTGTCCCCACACCCATCTCCCATCCCATATAAAAGAATAAGATGGACATTTTCTCAATGTATTTCATCAGTTTAGCACATCTCTGGTACAAAATCCAAGGAAGGTTGCACAAAAGCGAAAGCACCAACACAGCTTACTTATAAACAGACATGCATACACACTAAACACTACTCAATAGTACTCAAATGAATACAACGTTGCATTAAAAGGTATACAAAAGCACTGTACTGAAAACTTAAAGGTTACACATGAATACTGCACTGTAAATCCTGAATACTCTAATGACCCACCCCACCCTTCCATAGCCCTGGTGAGGGTCAGAAACCATCAAGCTGCCTCCAGACCTTGCTAGTCCTCAGAGACACTGTTGCGGGGGCAGTGGGAGCAGTGGGGGCACTGGGCACCGGGATTAGCCTCCCGCAGAGCTCTGGCCTCCTCCAGAGCTTCCCTGTAACGAGAAGGCCAAGCCTGGGGGTCTTTCTTAAAGACCCTGGCCAGGAACTCCATGATTTGCATCTTTGTAATTTCGCGGCTGGCTCGGGAGCCCCAGAAAAACTCATACTCGGGAGGTTCGACGAAGGGCACGCGCTGGTACTTTAGGTAATTCTGTTGGACGAACTCCTCGGTGATAAGCTTCCTCACGTCCCCGAAGGTGGAGTGCTTCTTCCAGGGCCGCAGCCCCAGGATGCGCAGCACGTTCCAGACGGCGCTCTCTCGGGCACCGCGTCCCTTCACGTAGATGAGGCTCAGGATCATGAGCAGGAGACCTGTCATGGGCATGCGGTTGTTCAGCGCCATCCTGTCCAGCTCCTCAGGATCAAGCGCTTTGACCAGCGCGAACTCCATGGTGTGCAGGCTGGTCAGCCTCAGGTGCAGCCCGAACACTCGGGCGAGGATGAGGCTGGTGCGCCTGAGGATGCTTCTGCACCATTTCTTGTAGCTGCCGATGACATCTCTCACCATGTCTGGAAACCAGATGATCATCCTCTTCTGGTCCTTGACCAGCACGTACCACATGAGCTCGTGCGCCTTCTGCACCAGCTGGGCCGGGGCTGGCGGCGCCGGGCCGGGCTGGGCCGCGCTGGGGGACTGGTGGGCGCGGCCCTGCTCCGCGGCCTGCTGCTGGGCCTTCGGGTCGCCCTCGTCGCTAGGGGCTCGGGGCGTTGGCTCGGCCTCGGGGACCGCCGTCGGGCCTAGGGGAGGGCTCTGTGGCTGCTCCACGGGGGTCGCGGCCGGAGAGTCGGACGCGGAGATCCCCTCCGGGACCCCTGGGCTGTCGTGCACCTCGGAGTTGGGGGCCTCGCATGCAAAGTTGGGGGCACTCAGATCCTTACTTTGTTCTGACATGTCTGCGCCGTCTGACAAGAGCAGGGCCTCTCAGTCCCGGAGCTCTTCGAGTCCCCACTCCCTCCGTGGACTCCCGGAGAGGAAGTGCGCGTTGCTGCGCGCGGCGCCTTCCGTAGCGGCGGCTGGGGCGGGGCGGAGGCGACAGGGGACACTGCGCTTGCGCCTGCACGTCCGCCCCCAGCCCTGGGCCGGCCGGGCAGCCCGGGGGGCAGGGTTGTGTGGGACGCCAGTCTGGGCGGGTCTGCAGAGGGGCCTCTCCGGGGACAGCAGGAATGACCCGCTGGTTTCCTGCCTGGGCTAAGAAGGTCATGTGCGGGAGTGGAGGGAGATGGATGAGCTTTGGGGAAGGGCCAAGTTTGAGGGGGAGAATGCTAACTCAACTTTCTGAGATACTGAAGTTGAGTGTCTTAGCAAGTGTGCTCCGAGGTATATACAGACTTAAATCTGAGTCCCTGAAGAGGACCAGGCGAGTGTGTAAACTTGAGTTTTAGACACGTTAGTAAGAGGGACGGTCGGAATTGGCCAGGAAAGTATGCAAACTGTGAAGAGGGTGTCTGAGATTATAATCCTGAGAAATGCCTGTAAAAACTGATTTGAGCCCCTGCCTAACAAATGAGAGGGATTATAATGTAAGGAGAAATTCAGAATTTAGATAATGTTATTCCCCATAAATCCACGAGGAATTTGAACATCGTTAATGTTACAATGGTCCTGGATTTTGGTTTTCCACTTCCCTTGTGTCTCTCTTCTCCCATTTTAATTTTTCCATTAAGATTCCCTAATGCGAAGATTGCCATATTGGTTAGCACACACTTGCATGGGACTCTTTTCCCCTGTTCTTCTCAGCGCCCTCATTCCTCGTGTTACCGGTGTCCCCCCCATTCTGTGTTTACGTGGAGATTTACCTTCTCCCAGGACGTCCTCTGGAGGTAACTGATCCGGCTCACTGGCACTTCCACCCAGATCGTACCTGAACGTTTCTTTTCTTTTTTTTAAACCCAGGTCCCACAAGTAATATCTGGCCGCCTATCTCAAGTGACCAAAAGGTACGGGGCACGATGTAGTGGTGGCCGTGTCGCCGTGTTTTCCACGTATAGAAAATGGATCTGCTGTGGGGAAACACAAATCTGACACTCCTGGAGTCCATTCCTGAAAAAGAAGGGGTCATTCTATTTTTATTTTTTTGAGGCGCCTTCATACTTTTCTCCATCGCGACTGCACTAATTTGCTTTTCTACCAACAGTGTATGAGGTTTGTCCTTTCTTCATATTCTTGCTGGTGTTTATTATTATTATTATTATGTTTTATAAAAACTGATTTAACTTGGATGAGTGATACCTCATTGTAGTTTCAATTTACACTTCTTTGACAATGAATGATGTTGAAAGATTTTTCATATACTAGTTTCAGCAGTCCCACTGCTGGGTATATGTGCCAAGGAGGGGAAATTCAGTATTATAAGAAAGATACCTGCACTCCCATGTTTATTAACAACAGCTAAGCTATGGAATCATCCTAAATGTCCATCAACAGATGACTGAGTAAAAAAATTGTGGCACATATACACAATGGAATATTATATAGCCATGAAAAGAATGAAATCCTGCCACTTGAAATAACTTGAAATAATCCAAGTTTCACTTGGATGAAACTGGAGAACATTATTTTAATCAACAAATAATCCAAGCACAAAAAGACAAATGTGCATGTTCCCACTTACATGTGGGAGCTAACTATTAAAATGCCACATGTACTCACTACTAAATTAGAGCTAATGGATAAGCACACATGTGCACAGAGGGAAGTAAAACTCTGGAAATCAACTCTGGGGGAGGGGGAGAGGGTGCGGGGGAATAACCTCCCTAATTGGTCCTATGAACACTATTTGGGGACAGGCACACCTTTAGCCACGACTCAAGCATTACGAAAGTTATCTGTGTAACATAAAATATTTCCACCCCTGTCATATTTTGAAATAAAAATTAAAAATAAAAACAAGTGGTCTCATGGATATAGAGAGTGGAATGACAGTTACCAGAGGCTGGGACTAGTAGCAAGGAGGGAGGATAAAGTGGGCATATTAATGAGTGCGAAAATAGAGTTAGATAGTTTGATAGCATGAAAAGTATTGGATAGTACAACAAAGTGACTATAATCAACTATAAATTAGGGTATACCAGGTCTGACAATTAAGTTCTAGAACTCACCCTCCAAAAAGTGCTACATACTTTATTCCTGAATATCACTATGGTCACCTTCAAAATAATCCCAAATGTGACCCCCCCTTCCTGGGTTTTCTTAAACCCACAGCTTTTTAAACATGCTTTCTTGAATCTAATCATTGTCGGTTGAAGTCTGAAGCATATTTGATATCTTTTCTTTGCTTTGCTTTTCCTTTTTTTTTTTTTTCTAGAGACAGAGTCTTATTTTGTCACCCTCGGTAGAGTGCTGTGGCATCACAGCTCACAGCAACCTCCAGTTTTGGGGCTTAGGCAATTCTCTTGCCTCAGTCTCCCAAGTAGCTGGGACCACAGGCACCCGCCACAACACCTGGCTATTTTTTGTTGCAGTTTGGCGGGGGTGGGGTTTGAACCTGCCACTTTCGGTATATGGGGTCAGCACCCTACTCACTGAGCCACAGGCACTGCCCCTGATATATTTTCTTGATAAGAAGAGTTCCTACTTCATTTGCTTAACCATTCTTTCTCACTTCTCACTTTATTTTTTCTGAAGTAAGTTGAATCTGAAGGATGTTCTGTGCTTTCTCTTTTTGGTTTTTCGCACGTGTCACCTTTGGCAGGATAATTTCCACACCAGTGCCTCCTACAGAACTTCTTAGCTTCTAGATTCACCAGAGTAATTCCTAGATATCATTCAGATCTATCTTAATTGGATTAATTTTGTTTCCTCCTCTCCTCCCCTTTCCTGAGGCCTCCTCTTCCTCCCCCTCCCTTTTCCTTCCCACCCTCTCCCTGCCCTTCTCCTCTTCTTTCTTCTTCTCCTTCTCTGCCTTCTCCTGCTGGGATGAATAGATATCTACCATTTTCTTGAATATATCTTAAGGTATACATTTTTAGCACCAGGGACCAGTTTCACAAAAATAATTTTTCCACGAACTGGGTGGAAGCGGGATTGGGGAGGAGAGGGAGCTCAGCCAGTGAGGCTGTGTGGCCCAGTTAACAAGCCAGGGACTGGTACTCGTCTGGGGACTGGGGACCACAATCTTAAGGAATTGTGCCAATTTTATTCATTATTTTGGACAATGTCACTTGAATAGATTTCTAGCTCCCACGCTTTTATTTATTTATTTATTTATTTTTGAGACAGAGTCTCGCTTTGATACCTCAGACAGAGTACACTGATGTCATAATAGCTCACTGCAACTTCAAACTCTTGGGCTCAAGTGATCCTCCTTCCTCAGCCTCCCCAATAGCTGGTATTACGGGCATGTGGCACCAAACCCCAGTAATTTTTTCTATTTTTTTAGAGATACAGTCATGCCTTTGCTCAAGCTGGTCTCAAACATCTGGCCTCAAGTTGAGACCAGCCTCCCAGAGTGCTAGGATTACTGCATAAGCCACCTTATCTGGCCTCCATGCTTCTTAAAAATAATCCTTATATCTTGCATTTTTTATCTCCATTAATATTTTTTCCTTATTTTGCTGAGCTCTTTTTCTTTTCTAATTATTTAAAAGAGATGTTTAGTTCATTTGGTGCATTTTTAAATAATGAGTATGTTTGAACCTATTAAGTCTCAGGTCAGCTGTGGCTGTGGACTGTGATTTTTAACAGTGCAATGTCATTAGCATTACATACTCACATTTCACTTTCACCCGTGTAGATTTTATAGATTCATGAAATTACAGCACAACCTTGGGACACCACAATGGTAAAAGTTGGCTTCTGCTGATGAAGGCTATCAGAGCTCTGCTAAGAGAGCTTCTTATGCTCCAGCTGCTGTCTGGGCTAGACTGAATAGTTCAGTTCCTACATGGGTCTCCCTCCAGGGAAGTTTCCAGAAATAGGTGGACCGTGCCTACCTGCTCTACTGGCACACATGTCCCACTGTGCTTTTACCAGGAAAGGTGTTTAATATGGTGCCATTTCCTATAGATTAGGACCACACAGAGAGGTTACACTTGGGGTGCTTAAAGCCTGGGAATTGAAACTCAAGTTTGAAACCAAGTACAGGGTAGACCTTGGTTCTGGTCTCCTTGCAGCCCGACTGTACACCTGCTAAGGTGATGTCATCTTCTTTTCAGGGAAGGGTCTACTAGAGAGGCTCAGTTCCCACCACAAAGCAAATTAATGGTAGATGTGCTTGTGTGAGTGAGGCGGTAGGACAAAATAAAGCTTGAGATAGCTCTTGAAAAAGCACCTGCACATTTGCCATGGGAGGCTTCAGTAGCTTGATTGCTACCTAAGAGGTGCCTATCCAAAAACAGAGATGCAGACCTTCAAAAGGATGCCCATGACACTATGGGAGAGAATAGGAAGTCAAGGCTTATGAAGCATCCATGATTGCTTTAACTCAAGGAGCTGCATTTGTGCTAGAGTTCTGATGATGTCCTGAGGGTGCTACAGATAAATTAGCCTTGCTAGGTATGTCCAGGGTGGATATTATTGAATATAAAACCTCTCAAGACCAGCAGCTCAGACGTGTAAGTGTGGAGCTCACCAAAATACTCTCATCTGCTGATTAAATCAAGATTCTGTACATAGACGTTCCCTGGATGTAGGAAGTAAATGAAGAAATTATAACTTAAAATATTCTGGAGAAGCTTTGCTGGTGGGTTACTTCAAACTCTGTAAATATGGAACAGATTACACAGCTGTGGAATAGACTGTCTTGGAAGAACCAGGAATAGGAGGAGAAGCCACTCCAGGCATTGGTTTCCATAGTGAGGAGAGGAAGGGGGGGTCACCCCAGAGCTTCCAGGGGATAGTACGCATGCTCACAGCACAGGGGCCCAGAGGCCCTGGATGAAATGTGAATCCTTCTGGCTCTTTCCTGTCCACATACACAGGAACCTCCACCTTGGAGCCCCCAGATGGGCCCCAAATGCCTTTCAGGCCAAGGAACTGAAACAGACCTCACTGTAATGTGTTCAGCAAACATTATTGAGCAATGTCTGTCATGTGCCTGTAGGTTCTGCATTTTATAAAAGTACTTCAGTCCAAGGAAGAAACCCATGGCCTTGGAACTGTTTGGCAGCCAAAGCCCTTTTAGTTGAGAAAGAATAAGAAGCAAGGACAGAAGTACTGCTGTCTGCAGTTGGAAGGGTGTGGCAAGGGGGCTCTCCCTTGGCTCCCCCATCCCGTCAAGCTTCAGTAGGCATTCCTGCTCAGGCTTCTCTGTCTGAGACTTACCATGCTCAGTGAAATGGAGGCCTTCTATCCTACCAGCCTCATAAAGCTGCCTTCCAGCACTCAGGGCGTGTTTCAAAAGGTCCCCTGGATGCCACATAAAGGCAGCCATTTGGGGCATGTGAAGAAGCAGAGGCAGGGAGGCTCAGTAGGGGTCTCTTCACAGGAGTCCGTGCGAGAAAGGGGGATGACTTGCATTTCATCCTTATTTGCTAATTATTTAGTAACACCATATTTCAGGCATTGTGCTGGGCATATAAGAAGACACATGGTCTCTGTAATCTATAATATGACGAAGTGGCAGAGAAAAATAGCCTTAAGTAAGAAAAGAAATGAGTAACTGGATTATCATATGTTGTGATGCATATTGTGAAGGAACCACAAGGTTGTCACAGAGAATAGGAATGAGGGAGGCTCGTCCGATAGGAATGTCAGGTAAATAGTAATGAAATATGTAAATAATAATGAAAGGCGAGGGGAAACTGAATCCTAAGTGCCATCAGAATTCTGTCTTGAGTGGGTGGGTTGAGCAGTGTGGCGTATCTAGTAGGGCAGGTGCCGTTGCCTGAAACTGTTGAGAGAAGGACTAAAAACTTCTAGGAAGACAGAGGAGACATGCCCAGCAGATATCTGAGTGGACAGGTCTCAGCAAAGAGACTTGTGCTGGAAAGAGATACACCGTGGGAGGTAAGGAAGGTAAATCGCATCACTGAGAGGGCGTCGAGAACTGTGATTTTCAACCAGTGTGCCATGAGAGGATTGTAGGTATGCTGCAAAATTTTTTTAAGATAATTAATTAAATTATTTTCAAAAGAAGTTCAAAGCACAGTAAGTATTTCTTTTTAGTCTTTTTTTTTTTTTTTTTTTTTGGTAAACATAACTTAAGTATGCCATGGAAGTTTAACTATAGGTTCAAGTGTGCCTTCAGATAAAAAAGGCTAAAAAGACTGGTCTGGAACATGGTTCTTCAAAGAGACCAGTCCTAGTACAAGGACTGGTAATTTTTCATTGTGTGAGAATGTAGCACGCACCACCAAAGCTATCTCCTTACACACACACACACACACACACACACACACCTCTCTGGACATGGGAAATTAAAGTGAAAATTAAAAAAAATAATAAGGATGTGTGCTCCAAATGCCAGCAAAAACCCTTTTATGGGCAGCCAGGTCCCCAGCTGAGAACCACTGAAAACAACAAGAGATAAGAAGGAAGACAGACACACCAGCAGGCCCACATGGTTTAAGCTTAAAGACTATCATTGGGCCATTCCTATTGGACTTATTTCTTGGACATATTAAAGATGTTTGAGTTGCAGCCAAGAACTTGAGACAAACATGAGCCATTGATAAAGCAACTTGAATTCATCCTCTACCATTCTTCACGTTCCAGCTTTCTGTATTTGATGTCTGCTGCATCCTTCTTTACCCTGAAGTCTTTACCCTACAGGCAGAATTGTACAGAGGCTTCACAGGTTACAGAAGACAAGGATCTACAACTACAGGCTTTCCTCTTGGGCTGCTGTCCCCAACCTCCACTACCAATAAGTGGCCTGTTAGGAACTGCATCCCCATCCCCACCCGCATCCTAGGGCCATGGAAAAATTGTCTTCCATGAAATTTAGGAACCAGCCCACATAGCAGCAGCTGAGCAGAGGTGATCAAACAAAGCAGCTTCACCTGACAACCACCAACCACTTCCCATCGCTGGCGCTTTACCACCTGAGCTGCTCCCACACCCCCACTCCACAACCCCTGTACAAAATTGTTTTCCAATGAAACCAGTCCTTGGTGCCCAAAAGGTTGGGACTGCCGCTTTAGAGCAATGGAACCTTGTTTATTCATCATGGTGCATGGCTATACATAGCCACAAATACTGTTTAATATGTGCCTTTGAAAACATTGGGCTTCCTGTATCTCGATTTCTTTCATCACTCTCTCTCTTCCCACAGGTGAAACTCCATAGCTTATTTTTAACAGCTTTATTGAGGCATAATTGATACATGATAAACTGCAAGTATTTAAAGTGTATAACTTGACAAATTTTGACATGTAAATCCACAAAACCATTACCCCAGTCAAGATAATGAGCATATCTATCACCCCCACAAGTTTCCTCCTGTCCTTTTGTAATTACACCTCCTTCCACCCACTCTTACTTTTTCAGGTAACCAATGAAGTGTTTTATGTCACAATGGAGCAGTCTGCATTTTCTAGAATTATATATAAATGAATCTTTGAGTGCTTAATCTTTTTTTATCTGGCATACTTATTTTGAGATTATTTTATGTCACAGTGTATACTGAGAGTTTATTAATTTCATTGCTGAGTACCATTCCACTGTATGAATATGTCACAGTTTCTTTACCATGTTCTATTGATAATCCTTTGATTGTTCCCAGTTTGGAGTTATTATAAATAATATTGCTATGAGCTTTTATGTAAAATACTGTGTATGGAAATATGCCTTCAATTTTCTTACTAGAAAGGAAACACCTGGATCATACAATAGGTGAATATTTAACTTTAAAGAAAAAATTTAAAAAGTTTTCCCAAAGTTTTTGTAATGTTTTACATTTCAAGTAGCAGGGAATGAGAATTCCAGTCTGTTCATATCCTTTCAAACACTGTATACCATCAATTTTTATTATTTTAACCATTACAATAGGGGTACTGGCAAATCATTATAAGTTTAACTATATTTACCTAATGTGTAATGATATTGAGCATCTTTTCATGGGCTTTTCATCATTAACATATAATTTTTGTTGAAAATGTGCTTTTAAAGTATTTTACCCTCCCAGTGAGACTAGCCCACACCACAAAGTCTCAAAGCTACAGATGCTGGCACAGAGCGGGAGAGAAGGGAACACTTTTACACTGCTGGTGGGACTGCAAAGTAATGCAATATTTTTGGAAGTGAGTATGGAGAATCCTCAAAGAACTCAAATTAAACCTCCTATTTGATCTTGCAATCCTATTACGAGGCATCTACTCAGAGGAAAAAAAAATCATTTTATCATAAGGACATTTGTGCTAGACTGTTTATTGCAGCTCAATTTACAATTGCCAAAATGTGGATACAGCCTACATGCCCACATGAACTAGGAATGTATCAAGAAGCTTTGGTATATATATACCATGGAATATTATTCACCCATCAAAAAAAGATGGAGACTTTACATTGTTTCTATTAGCCTGGATAGAGGTGGAACACATTCTTCTTAGTAAAGCATCACAAGAATGGAGAAGCAAGAATACAATTCTAATATAGAGGTAGTAGATGAGCTAATATATGGGGAGGTTGGGGAATGAAGGAGAGGGGAGAGGGAAGGAGGAAGGGGGTTGGTGGTCACAGAGTATGGCATACCTCTTGGGAGGGGACACGATTATAAGAGGGACTTTACTTAACTCAATCAGTGTAAACTAAGTCTTTGTACCCCTGGTGAATCCCAAGCAATTTATATATATACCCACACACATATGTATGTGTATACACACACAGACACACACACATATATATATACACATGCATATGTATATATACACATACATATATACATACACATACACACAGTTGTATGGAATAAAAATAAAACATTAAAAAACAAAATTATAAAACATTAAAAAATTTACACATGAGAACTATCGCTATTGCTCATTTGGCAGTTTCAACTACCATTTTAATGGCTTTCTAGAAGGACTCACCTAGTCACCCAGCTCAACATAAAGTTATACTCATGACTAAGATGTATTACTGCAAAGATTATAGGGCAAAAACAGAGGAAAGGGATATATGTAGATGGAGGCTGGGAAGGTCACACAGAGGCTGCCTAGTCCTCCCTTTGAAATGATTGCCTGAAGACGCCATTCCCTTCATCTGTGAATTGTAGGGACAAGTGAAACATGCCCTTGCCCACAATTCTGGCAACCTCTTCATCTTGACCTTGATTGCTTCTAAATATATAGAATAGCATCACTCCAGTAGGTGAACAACATAGAGTTTAATTCTTGGGGGTTGACCAAGGGTCAAGTCATGGCCTAATGAAACTGACTTACATTGGTTCTGTCCTTGATATTGCATAATATCATCTATAGGAAGATGGTAGGACTTTCACCTGGAATTCTGACCAGTAAACCTACTAAATGCAGAATACAAATGTTTTCACACAACAAACGAGAAAATCCCATGAAGGTTATGTCGAACAGGTAGATGAAAATATTTCAGATTGTATATGAAGCCCACATACTGTACCCCATGATTGAACTAATGTACACAGCTATGATTCAATAAAAAGAAAGAAAGAAAGAAAGAGAGAGAGAGAGAGAGAGAGAGAGAGAGAGAGAGAGAGAAAGAGAAGAAAAAGGACAGTTCAGCAAAGGACAGTTCAGGCTAATAGTCCTGCTTGTACAAGATTCCAAGGTTATGAGAAAATCATTTATGTGGTTTTACTGATTCAGCAATATCACAAGTGAAATGTTTAAATATAATAAGCCTTTTTTCTGCCAGAGCTCAAGGGCTCTTTTTCTGCAGAGAAGAGGCTGGGGTCATGACAGACAAAAAAAAAAAAAAAACTGGCTGAGTTCCCTTATTTGATCCAGCTCAGCCACCTCCTCATTGCACATCATTGTGATATTTTGTAACATTCACTGATAGCTAGATTGATAACAGCAGGCAGCTGATAGTTGTCAGCCAGCTATCTAGCTAGGTAGCTAGATAATGATAGATGGATAGATAGACCATTTGAATTCACAAATATGCAATAATTGTGTGTTTTATAAACATTAATATAGTTTATACCTATATCTGATTATTGTTCTATACTCTAACTTACTATATACTTAACATGTACTTGGTTAATTAATGTTTTCTGATAAATTCATGCATATAATTTGTAAAAAATCAGTTTGACTGTATTTATGGAAATATAAACAGCTCTTAAAATTTTTATTATCACCATGAAGAACCTTCATTACATGGCCTGTTCATGTGCATTCAGCTCATTCAGTATTCCACGATTGAGACACTGCCATTTGGGGGAAAAGTAAGAAAGTTCCACTGCACGTTTGAATGAGTGTTGGTGTCCACTGTGGCACCCCATCACCATGTGAATAAAAGTGGCTGGAAACAAACGCCTGCAAGAGGGGGGCTGCCCATATTCCAGGGAGAGCCCTGAGCAACTTCTGCCACGGCCTTTATTGAAGCATTATACAACAGGTGTAGGGGGACCATGTACTGGAGCTAAGTGCTTAATGATTGCTATGTGCTTTTTCTCCCTGGGCTCAACTCTCTCCCTGCTGCACCACGAATGTCCAATGTATAACACCTGTTTGCTAATGAGTGACTTTTTTTTTTTTAAGTCATTTGTACTTAGATCATGAATACATTTATGACATTACGGGATTCAATATGTTGATTATTTGTACAGCCTACAGCTACTTGAGGGCTTATCTCTGGGCAGCAAAACATCTCCACGCTGGCTAGGAGATTGTCCCGCTCCCAGCAACTCCCTCAAGAACCAGTGACTGCTTCCACAAGCTTGGTGCATGGTCTCCTACAAATGAGGAAGAGCTGCAGAGAATAGTCTGCCACTGCATCCAAGAAAGTGAACACATCGAACTCTGAAACAACGTAATAATGTGCTTTTAAAAACAAAATTAAGATGAAATATATAATGTTACAGCTAACATAATTAAGGAAATTCTTATAGGAAGCACATGTGTTACACTTGGTATTTACTTAGTTACAGTATATATGAATTTAGCACTAAAGAAGTATAATCAGTCCAAATTGTTTGCTTGAATTAAACTGGTTTTATTCATTACTCATGGTCTACTGAGAGACAATATTATATCATATTAAATTTAGGCACATGTATAAGAAAAATAGCTTTTATTTCAAATAGTTAATAGACTCTAATAAAGATAGTAAAATAAAAAGGAAACAGAGAACTAATGAAATAACTTTTTTAAAGTGTTGATACAATGAAATGAAAACTAAAAGCATCTCTGAATGTGTTGTTTGGAAGCAATTACAAAACATAACGAACAATGGACCTGAATCAAAAATTCATTATTTATGCAATAAATGTTCATTCTGAATGTAATTTAAATAACATTATTACATTTTGTGAAGACTTCAAGAATAAAAATATATTCCCTGTCCTCAAAAAGGCTTCCATTGCAATATAATACAAAAGAGAATAGAAGAGACCTATGAGAATTAAACTATAGTTTTTCCTTTAGTTGCAACTACTTTAGAATCATCACTAAAAATTCAATTAGTTTTTTATTTTCATTTTCATTTCTAAAAATAGTTTTACATTTCCCTCTAGATTTCTTCCTTAACACATACAGGTTTTTTTGAAATACGCTAAGTTCCAATTATTTGAGATATTTTCTGATATCTTTGTTTTTTTTATTTCTTATTTAATTACAGATGGGGAAATACTTTGTATCCATTGAATCCTTTTATCTGTATTAAGACTTACTTTGTGTAAAGTGCTGGAAGATGGCAGCGGAAATGGTCCCGTAGCCCTTATCTCCCAGGTCAGCAGGTGAGAGGGTGGGAGCTCTGGATCTTTCCCCATGTGAACTATTGGAGTGGACGGGCAGCCGGTGAGACACAGAGATCGGGAGGATTGGCGTGTTTGAAATATAGTTCTTAACCATGGAAACTGTTGCAGACTGTTTCCCCCTGCCCGGCGGAGGGGCAGCTGGCCCCTCCCACAGGGAGGACAGCAGGTCCCAACCCACAAGCTCTAATTGGAGAAAATTCCACTGAAGCATGGAACTCAGAGTGTAACGATCAGAAAGGGATGCTGCAGGGAAGCACGGAGACCCAGGCAGCCCTGGCGTGAGCTGAGGGGTCCGGACTTTGCCAGACTAACACATTGGAATATCCAAAATGGTGAGCGCCTTTTTCCCAGATCAATGAGAGAGAGAAAGAATTGGTGATCAGTGAGTGTTACACTAGGCGGGGACCATAGTGAAGCCTGAGAGGGGCAAAAAAGACACTTTGAGCTGTGGAAGCTGTGGAAGTTGGTGAGGAGGGCCCCCTGGCACTTCAGCTGGAGAATAACTGAAGTTCAAGTTCCCACCAACAGCCCCGCAAAGCCCCTGCCCCTCCAGCATTCACTGTGGCTGGGAACAGCTGGGAGCCGCGTCCATAGCAACCGCCGCTTCGGGTGCTTCCACGGTCACTCCGAAGCTGCCACCCTGCGAATAGAGAGGACACCTTTGTGGCCATAGCAACTGCCGCCCCGGTGCTGCTGCAGTTGGAAGCCGCTGCCCCATGAATAGGGACACACCGCCGCGGCCCCCGAGATCCACAGCAACCGCGTGGCCCCTCCCTTCCAGCCTTCATGGCTACTGTGTGCAGCTGCGACCTGCGGCCATAGCTGCCATAGCAACCGCCGCTGCTTGTGCTGCCACAGTCGCCTTGCGCATAGTGACACAAAGCCCCTGCCCCTCCAGCCTTCACTGCGGCTGGGAACGGCTGGGAGCCCCGGCCATAGCAACTGCCGCCCCAGGTGCGGGTGCTTCTGCGGTCGCTCCAAAGCTGCCGCCCTGCGAATAGAGAGGACACCTTCGCGGCCATAGCAACCGCTGCCTGGGTGCTGCTGCGGTCGGAAGCCGCTGCCCCGCGAATAGGGGCACACTGCCGTGACCACTGAGATCTGCAGCGACTGTGAGGCCCCTCCCCTGCAGTCACCACAAGCCCTGCTCCCGCGCTCCCCTCTCACAGTAGATCGTTGTTGCCGGACAGGACTGCAATTCATATAAGAATAATAATATTTTTGAGTTTTTTTTTTTTTTTGAATATCCTTTTCTTGTAGGTGCTATCGACAAATAACTCTTTACTTCACTTTCTTTTCTTAGATTATTTTTATTACCTCCTATTCTCAACTGAACATTCTTCTTCCTTTCCCACGTTAATTTCTTTGCTCTCTCTCCCCCTCCTCTCCCTCCCTTCTTATAGCTTCTAAGAGTGCTTATATCATATTTGCTACAGCCTTTTCTTCTTCGCTATTATCAAGTATTTCATAAGAAGCATTTTAATTGTAGAATTCCTTTTTTTTTTTCTTAGCTGTTGTTCTGTGATTGGCTGTTTGTTTGTTATGTTTTGTTTGTATGTCAATGTTTCTGACTGCGGGTGCATCTGTGGGCTTAGGCGTCTGGTAGCCCTTCTACGAATGCATTAGCCCATTTGCTATGAATGCAATTGATGTTATAAATGTTTTCCTTGCCACCTTGATACTTCAGTTCAC
>CAUYON010126959.1:0-13034 GCA_963573935.1 Arctocebus calabarensis | reverse complement strand
AGGGTATATATAGGTGTATGGGTTCCTTGGCCAGGAAACGAATGAATACAGTCCCTTCTGCCAGGGGCAAGATGAATGAATGTATCAATGAATGGATACAGTCCATTCATGGAATTGAGGCCTAGGAAATTCACAAGAAATTGGCCTAGGCATAGGAAATGGGGGTTCCACATTTAGTCCTAAGTGTGAAGTGAAGGACATACCAAGGCACAGGTGTCTCCTTGGCAGTTATCCGCAGACTTCTTTTGAAATGGGCAAAAGAGCCTGTTATATTTTGTAACTCTGGAAATTTAATTCTCCTACTCTTTAGAGATTGTGGAACTTTATTTGTTGAGGGCTGTAGTTTTTTAAACTATTTTTATTTTTATTTTTTTATTTTTGGGGATTCATTGAGGGTACAAGAAACCATATTACACTGATTGCATTTGTTGGATAAAGATCATCTTACAATCGTGTTTTGCCTTTAAAAGGTGTGGCCCACACCAAGACTCCACCCCCTCGCTCCTTCCCTCTCTCTGCTCTTCCTTTCCCCACCCCTCCCTCATTCTCTCTCTCTTTGCTCTCCCCTTCCCCCACCCATGTGTCATTAATTGTCCTCATATCAAAATTGAGTACATGGGATTCATGCTTCTCCATTCTTGTGATGCTTTACTAAGAATAATGTGTTCCACTTCCATCCAGGTTAATACAAAGGCTGTACAGTCTCCATTTTTTTAAATGGCTGACTAAATAGGTATAAACAAAATGAGGTAGAAGAATTAAGACCTAATGTTTGATAGATCAATTGGGTGATCATAGTTAACATAAATCTACTGCACATTTCAAAACAGCTGGAAGATAATTCCAATGTTCCTAATATAAAGATAAATATCTAAAGTAATGGATGTTCAATTAAACCAAACCAATTACTCTGGTTTGATCTACACACGTTATATAAGAATGTATTTAATGTATCTAATTACCACACATACCTCTAAAATATGCATATCTAATAAGTAACTGGAATAAATATGCCTATTTTATTATAATTTACTCTAATAAATATGCATATCTTAGGGGTAATAAAAAACATTAATGTATTAAAAAAAAACTATGTCTGATCTCAGGATCCAGCATTTTCTTTCTTTTTTGGGGGGGGCGGTGGAGTCCCACTATGTTGTCTTCAGTAGAGTGCTGTAGCATCACTGGGACTACAGTGCCTGCCACAATGCCCAGCTGTTTTGGTTTTTTTTTTTTTATTGTTGTTGTCATTATTGTTGTTTAGCAGTCCCTGGCTGGGTTCGAACCCACCAGCCTTGGTGCATGTGGCCAGCGCCCTAACCACTGAGCTATGGGTGCTGAGCCTGGATCCAGCATTTTCAATGCTACTATTTTTCCACTCCTTACGAGTTACTTCCCCTTTATTTTTCTTTATTTACATCATTTTCCATCTATTCACAAGGTCAAAGTTTGTGATCTAAAATTATCTCTTTTTCTTGTCTCAGAGCCATGCCCCATTGGGAGAAAGCTCTGTTGTGGCTTTTAGCTCCCAGAAGTCCCAGGGGGATACTTAGCTAAGCAGCTATGAAGGCTGCTTCATTCTGAGGGCAGAGTCACTGTTTTCATGATGGGAAAGCAGCTCTTACTCTCAGGCCTCTTCAACAGCCATCAGACAACCCTGTGGCCTCCTTTGGCAGGGTCCGCTTTCGTCCCAGGACTGTCAGAGTCACAGAGTGGAGCCTCCATGGCCCCCCAGCAGGTATAGACGAGGACCAGGGGTTACAAACCTCATTCTGTGGAGGGCATCTTTTTAAATGTCTGCCCTTTGAATAAAGAGGTTTTTTTCAGAACTGAGGGTCCTGGGGACTAGAGATGGGGAAAGGCTCTTCCAGTAAGAGAGAGTTGGCCCAGTAAGGCCAACAAGACTGTGACTCCACTTGTTAAATGTAATTCTAAGAGGTTGGTTATCTTCTGATTTTCTTCCAGTTAAAGTTATAAAAAGGCATCCTTTCTTCACAGAACCCCACTAAAACATTGACTCATGCAAGCACACAACCTTCTCCCTAACTTGAAGACCCTTTTCTCCTGCCTGTTCTTCAAAGCACCACATCTTTAAGAATGTTTCATTGATTGCTCCAGGTCAGAGAGATCACTCCCACTCCTGAACATCTCGAATGTTTGTTTTCTCAAGTTTACTAACTTAAAGTACCAACTTAAAAGCCTTAGGTAACTGGGCAAGGAGGGGGTGCCTGTAATCCGAGAATTTTGGGAGGTCTAGGTGTAAGGATTGCTTGAGGCCAAGAGTTTGAGATCAGGGTGGGCAACATAGTAAAACCTTGTCTCTATAAAAAATAAAAATAAGAAAATTAGCTGGGCATGTGCCTATAGTGTTAGCCACTCAGGAGGCTGATGTGGGGATCCCTGGAGCCCAGTAGCTCAGGGTTACAGCGAGCTATGAGCAGGCTACTACACTCCAGTATGGGCAATAGAGTGAGACCATGTCTCTATTTAAAGATAAAATAAAATAAAAGCACAGTAAGGAGCAATGCTACTGCAAATAAAGCACTACTAATAAAAGCAAAATACGCAACTATATTGGTTTGTGCATTTTATTGGAATTTAAGGTAAAATGGCTGCTATAGCTGAGATGCCCATAGAAAGGATGTCTTCAAATACTGAAAAGATCAATACTAGTTTCCTAATCTGAATACATGAATAAAATACATTCTATATGAATTTCTCAACAAGCTATCAAGGAACCCTAAGTATTTACCGACCCCCACACAGATGTCTATGACAACCTAATCCCCATTCTACCACCCCTTGAATTGTCTGACCTTTTGAATAGTTGTAGTAAAACACAGTAAGGAAGATAAAGGTCAAAAACTGAGTACAATATTATGTCATATGAAATGTAATTTCATATGGTGGAAAGCTTAATCAGTACAATAATAATCTATGTAATTCATGATGGTAAATGGCCGATTAAAATATAATGCATGTATCCATTATTTGAAAAAATACTGGGAATTAAGATTTCATAGAGAAATGCAAATTCCTATTGTATTGATTTTCTTAGAAAATTAAGGCAAATATACCCTCATTTTCTTTGTTTCCCTGAAAATATAATTTGTGGTCACTTTGACTATTCCTTGAAATGAGCATTTGTAAATATAAATACCAATACGATGTATCACTTCACTTTAATATCTTTTGGTGGTGTTTTCATTTTCCACTCACATTTACAGTACTTTTTTTTCTTATTTTGCAGTTTTTGGCTGGGGCTGGGTTTGAACCCACCACCTCTGGTATATGGGGCTGGCGCCCTACTCTGTTGAACCAAAGGCGCCGCCCTACAGTACTTTTTTTTGTATCGATTATAGCCCTTAATTTGCTTTACTGTGATTTTTTAATTCACATGTCTTTTTCCTCCTCCTCCTAAGCCAGATCCTAAATGATGAATTTGGCCAAGTTGCTCAAGGATATATTTTATTCATCCTTTATGTAATTACTCACTAAATTCAAGAGTCTTTTATATTCTAAGCCCAATGTCTCCAGCCCTAACCCCGTGCTTAGCTTACAGTAGATGCTTAATAAAGGTTCACTGAACAAGTGGATATTCCTTACCATGAAAATCTTAAGAAGAAATGGAAATATTTGGATAAATATTTTCCAAAATATTGTAACATGCAGTCACTCATAAAAACAAGTGTAAATGTTTCAGAACATTTTATCTAAAATGATGTAATCTCTCCAAGAGTGTAGTGAAAAATGCCCCATAATATCATCACAAAGCACTGAAGACGCGCCCTTAGAATTCATCTCTGCTGTACTAAAGATGTCAAACTGTGCACAGAATGTCTCACGTTGTTCAATTATGGTATCTTTGACTTCCTTCACTGGATCTTTCATAAACCTTACCTTGTTTTTTAAAATGTTACTAATTCCAATACCCAATTATGCAGGCTGTGAGAGCCTTACTGAGCTAACGTCCTCCCATCCCAACTCCCCATGCCACCCTGCCCCGCCCCAGGGTTGATCAGGGCTGATCAGCAGCATTACTGATACAGGTAACACTCACAGGCCCAGCTTCAGACATAATGATAAATGTAGGACGTGCCTAATTGTGGTGTTCTGACATTTCTATAAGAATGTACCTTTCTCATGAGAAATCATTTTCATGACTATGAAGTGGAAGTCATTCAGCTGGTACCGTAGGCCGGGCATGGACCATGGGGCACCATCCACTTCAAAGGTTACACGTACCTGCTTAGTGGGACTATTAACGTTTTTATTGCGGTCTCTGTTGCTTTTCTGAGCTGATCAGACTATCTTTAGGAATCAGTAGGTCTTTTACCTGAGGTGCTCAGAGTATAATTATCTATCCTGACAAGAGAGCCCATTAATGACATTAAGTGGTCCTTCAGCTAACATCCATGAAAGAAAAAAAAAATTATAGACTGGATGAATTTCTTTATGTCCATATCACTTTTTCCTAACAGTCACAGACATAACATAATAAATTAGGCTTTACACAGGAAAACACCAGCAGCGTGACTTTAAATATAATTTTCCCCTCATGAAATGAAAAGTAACAACTGCAATATGTGCAATTTTGAATTACATTTATTTGAAAAGAGAAGCGAACACCTTTTACATTATTTTATTCAACAATGCATGAGTTGCAATTATTTTAAATATGGTATTTAAAATAAATTCTAGCTTTTATGTAGTCTTCTCTCAAAAGCTACGTGACTGATAATATCAGAAGTATGATCTCAAAATCAATACTGAAAAGCAGAAAATAATTGCCAGCTATTAGTTTCTTACCCTTCCTATAAAGTTTCAGATAAATAAGGGAAGGAGGAAAAAAAAATTTTTCAGAATCAGCTGACATATAGAATAAAGGCCCAAGAAACCTAGTATCAGTGTATCCGTTTCAGATTAGGATTTAGAGACGTGGTGCAACATTGCCAGTGAATTTTATAAGATAAAAGTACAAGCGGAGCCAGGCTGGTGAATAATTGATATGTGCCTAAGATTAGAAAAGCTCATTTACAGGCTGATCCCATGTGGTAGGAACTACTAAGTCTCAAACGAGTAAGAGGCCTGACAACACATCGCACAATTTTGGACCTCTGTGCTACTAATCACAGAGAACCATGTCATAGAGAGTGAAAAGGCAGAACAGCCTTATACGTTAAATTATGTGGGTTATGTGCTATGGTTACCTAGGCAATAAAAAGATAACAAAAAGTCAGTGACATGGCCCTCTGGCTACAGAGCATTTCCAAGCGTGCTTCTTCCTGGATACCCAGAGCTGCTTTGTAAGACCCTCAAACAGTGTTTTTTTAACCTTTTTTTTTTTTTTTTTTAAATTTCACGGCACACTTAAACCTATAGTTAAACTTCCGTGGCATACTTAAATTATGTCCGTTGTGCAGCGGTTAGGGCAACGGCCACATACACCGGGGCTGGTGGGTTCGAACCTGGTCCTAGCCAGCTAAACAACAATGACAACTACAACAAAGGAAAAATAGCCGGGCATTGTGGTGGGTGCCTATAGTCCCAGCTACTTGGGAGGCTGAGGCAAGAGAATTGCTTAAGCCCAGGAGTTTGAGGTTGCTGTGAGCGCTGACATCACTGCACTCTACCAAGGGCAACATAATGAGACTTTGTCTCAAAACAAAACAAAAAGAGAAAGAGTTAAAAGACAAGCTTATATTTACAGTGCTCTGACCTTCTTTCGAAAATAATTTAACTAATGGTCTTAAATCTTTACAAATTTTACCAGCACATTAGTGTGGCAAGACACACTGGTTGGAAAATTGCTGCTCTAAGGAGCTATAGAAGTCAGGGTAGTGACCAGCCTGAGGTCGCCTGGCTGGTGCAGGGCACAGGACCCAAGCCTTCTGCCTTCACTTCCCCGGAAAGTAAGACCATCTACATTTTGTTTTGGGGATGTTTTCATGTCCATCTTCATTGTTAGATAAATAACACTTTTGATGCATTAAAAACACAAAGCCTACAACACCTCCCATCCCCAGCTAAACACAGGTCTGTTCAATTCCATGAGCAAAGGTATAGGAAGTGTCTGCCTTTTACATTTTGTGCAGATCAGGAGACTTGATAAGAAATCCAGGCCATGGCTCAGCGCCTGGAGCTCAGCAGCTAGGGCGCCAGCCCCATACACCGAAGCTGGCGGGTTTGAATCCAGCCCGGGTCTGCCAAACGACGACAAATACAACCAAAAAAAAAAAATATATAGCTGGGCATTGTGGTGGGCACCTTTAGTCCCAGCTACTTGGGAGGCTGAGGCAAGAGAATGGCTTAAGCCCAAGAGTTTGAGGTTGCTGTGAGCTGTGATGCCACAGCACTCTACTGAGGGCAATGTAGTGAGACTCTGTCTCCAAAAAAAAAAGGAAAGAACTCTAGGTCATAAGAGACTCATCTTCACCCCCCTCTATCTGTTGGACTATGCTGTTGGTCATATTGTCATCTTGGAACATGGAACAAGCTGAGTAACCAAAGACAAGCACCTGGACAATTAGCAATGCATCTCTAACCTGAAGTGCAGCCACCAGCCCGAGGGATTAGAAAGTTACATAAGCTTTTATGCCAAGTATCTATTAATATTTAAGCACAAAAGAACGGTCTGGAAACCTAGCACTGTTGTGTTCCTTTTCCTTTAACCTCCTTTCAACTCTAAGTTCTGTCTGAAGGAAGTGAATTGCTCTATCTGATAGAGATGTTCTCTGCATGCACAAGCACTGACCTGCAGGCTGGCATCAAAGAGAAGGCCTCATGGCCTCTCATGCCACCAGCAGCCGACAGTGGGATCACATGCCCGAGTGCCTGGAGCTTCGTAGGAGTCGAACTGCTTCCTCGTGTCACAAACATTTAAAGGTTTATTCACTGGTGCCACAGAACTACTACAGTCCACTGTGCCCCCAAATAATGAATTCAGTGAAAATGGCCATTCTGCAACATCCCTAAGCATTTTTAAGACCTCTCCCAATTGACCAGTCTCTAATAATATGTAGGCAGAGGAATACCTGCAAAATTCACTCGGTAGGGTGACATTCCAAAGCACCAGCACACATCAGGCCCTGTTACAGGCATGTACTTCGAATAGCACAAATAGCACATTAAATTCAGCAGCATTTAAAAATAGCAAAAGGAATTATGTTTAATATGATGTTCAAGTGGGAACGTGAAATGCCATTTATCTAGTGTTTGCTTATCACTATTTCTGGTTTTCCTCTCAGTCATCTTGCAAGAATGGAAAACAAGGGCTACAAGATGGCACAACCAGTCAGGAAGGAATGCGTGACTGGTTCCAAGGAAAGAAAAATGCATTTGGAAGGTAGAAAAGGAGGCAGAATCCAATGTAGCTGCAGGAAGTTGTGATGGGGGTGGTGCAGCGGGGCCATGCGAGCCCCGAGCTGAAGCTTTCAGCCTTGGCTTGGTTGCGGCCCCAAGACAAGCTTCTACTCACAGACACATGTAAGTGGACGATCTGTGCATGTGCATGCCTGACTTATATAAACACAGGCTCACATAAACATACAACTGATACAAAAGTTTCATAAAATAACACACTTGGCCTTACCAAGTGTGAGTGTTTTTTCTATTCTCTATTTCATATTTTTCTATTTTTTTATTCTACCAACTCGATTTCTATGTCATTAAAAATGATGATACCCTCAAGCTAGACCTCCCATTTGATCCTGCAATCCCATTACTGGGCATCGACCCAGAAGGAAAAAAATCCTTTTATCATAAGGACACTTGCACTAGACTGTTTATTGCAGCTTAATTTACGATCGCCAAAATGTGGAATCAGCCTAAATGCCCACCAACCCAGGAATGGATTAACAAGCTATGGTGTACGTACACTATGGAATATTATTCAGCCATTAAAAGAAATGGAGACTTTACAGCCTTTGTACTAACCTGGATGGAAGTGGAACACATTATTTTTAGTAAAGCATCACAAGAATGGAGAAGCATGAATCCCATGTATTCAATTTTGATATGAGGACAATTAATGACAATTAATGACATGGTGGGGGTGAAGGAAGGGGAGAGCAGAGAGAGAGAGAAAGAAGGAGGAAGGGGTGGGGAAAGGAAGAGCAGAGAGAGGGAAGGAGTGAGGGGGGTGGGGTCTTGGTGTGTGCCACACCTTTTGGGGGCAAAACACGATTGTAAGAGGGACTTTACCCGACAAATGCAATCAGTGTAACATGGTTTCTTGTGCCCTCAATGAATCCCCAACAACAACAACAACAAATTAAAAATAAAATGATGATGCCCTACTAGTTTTTTATAATCCACCTTGTAGAAAACAGTGCTCATCAGTACCTAGTTTCTATTTATTTGATAAAAACTGGATGCTAAGTATTAGATTATGGCATTTTTCCTTGTCTGGAAGAAAGGTTTTAAACATTAAAAGTCTTTTCTATATAATCATCCTTGGTATCCATAAGGAATTTATTTTAGGACCCCTTTGGATACCCAAATCTATGAAAGTTCAAGTCCTTTATAAAATCGTGTAGCATTTGCATATAACTTACACATCCTTCCACGTACTAAATCAACTCTAGATTACTGATGTGGAAATGCTGTGTAAATAGTTGTTACACTGTACTGTTTAGGGAATAATGGACAGGGAAAAAATCTGCACATGTTCAATATCAATGAAATCATCCTTTAAAAAAAATATTTCTACTTGGCAGTTGGTTGGATCAATGGCTGTAGAACTCATGGATATGAAGACTCACTGCACTTGAAAAAATTTAAAAATATTTTTCTGCAAATATTTACATATAAGGAATTTTTACCAATAATAAATAATTTTCTAAATGAAAAGAGATGAATAGAAATAAAAAGTTAACATACTTGGAAGAAACTTGTGGGACTCTGTAAGATTTCCCCCTCCTTTTATAAGCAAAGAGATAACAGTTTGTCTCAGGATGAGCAGAGGAGGCACAGTCCCTCCCAGGTGTTGACATTTGGAGCTTACGGTGCCTATGTGCCTTTCTCCTATATATCCAGGAGCACCCACTGGTTTACTGGGAAGCAGAGACCTTTTCAAGTAAGTGATCTGTACCCTCGTCCTTTCCCTTTCAAGGGTTAGGGATACGTTGAAAGAGACAGGATACCTTGACCAAGTCTAGGTAGAAGAGGCTCCTGAGAGAGAAGGAGACCAGGCCAGTGGAACTGCCTCTGCACCCCGGGCTTGGCTCTCAATGGGTTATTGGTGTAGGCCATGCAATGGTTTATTTTACAACCCGTTCCAAGGCAGATAGCAGGATGATGCTCTCAGACGGCAGGGGTGAAATGAGACAGCCACACCACCAGAGCCTTGAGACAACGCAACACTCAGCAAGGCACATCTGTTCTTGCCCCCTCAGGAACCGCTGGCAATCAATAGTGGCCGTATTAGGCCACTTCTATTTAGGCTTCTTGACTTTTAGCAAGTGGCAAGACTATACCTTTGTCTTCAGCCATGGCAGTAAAGGAGCACCAGGCCCAGTGGGGTTATGTGGTTCTGTCATAACCTCATCTCCATGGGTGTGTACTGCAAGAGCAAGAACTTTATCACTCAAGGGGCTATGGGGACTTCTTGATTGCTAGCATTCAAGGTGCAGGGACAATATTACAGATTTGCTAGAATGTTTACTATGCTAATGGAGGGAGGCAGGGGTGGGGCCAGCAGTATCTGGGCCACCTCTGGGTTTTGCTCCCTACAGACAGCCTGGACCTGCAGACTGACCACAGGACAGGCACCAGCATCTTTACTGACGGCAACTTACTGAAATCATCAGGATGAAGGCTGGTGTTTGTGTGATGACCGGATGTCCTGTTTAGGGATGTACTTTGAGGAGCAGGGGTGACATTGCTTGTCCCAGTGAACCTGGACACAGTAGTTTCTTTCCTTCTTTACATTTATTGGTTAATAGTGTATGCATAATTGTGAACAAAACTCTGTGTTGTTCACAGAGCAGTACAGCTCAGAGCAGTGATTATGAAATGGTTAAAAGAGAAAAATAGAAAAATCTTGAGCAATACATCCAGAAAGATGTTTGAGGGTAGACGTGGGAGGTATTATAGAGTTGGGCTCATCCTCAAAACAGATCTTGTCTTCCAAAAAACGAGATCAGGATATAAACTTCAACCCCTCCTCATTTGTCACAGCCCAAGAAACAAGATTACAGAAAAGCAGCCTTGGGAGAGACAGAGAAAGGGAGTCAAGGCAGACACAGGGAAAGAGCAGGGAGAAAGGAGTGGGCATTTCTGGTGTAATAAACAGCTGCAGCAGACGTCTTGCAGAAGGTTTTGAAATCCGTACGGTGTATACACTGATCAATACAAGAACTTCAGTTAATGACAACTAGATCCTTTAAAGTCTGAAGCAACTCTGTAGCCTGCGGTAAAGGATCCCAGGGAGCATTAACTCTGACACACACAGGGAGACCCACAGAAAAGGACCAGAAAATCTAAGCCATAGCCCAGGAGAGACCTGAGCAGACTGGGATGTGGATGACAGCAAGGGGGAGACAGTATGGGATGTATGATTTGACTATCTTTTGTTAGGGATTCAGGCTTTCTTGGCTAGATCTATTCTTTTCCTTAGGAAATCAGAGCTAAAGAACTACAGGTAGTTTTATGGATTCCCAAATGCTTAGCGAGGTGCAGGTGCTCAGATGAGGCAGATCTGATTGGAAACACCCTGGATTCTCCTTGTCTGCGGGTGCAACACAACACACCGGGTACTGTGGAGAACACTCCAAAGAATATGAAACTGACTCTATGCCTCCCCCTGAACAGGAAGCATGAACCCTTTACATATGTGACAGTAAGATGTTAAAATTAGCAAGCACAATAAAAGACATGCAGATAAGGTGCTGTGAGAATTTGGAAGAAGGACAAATGATTTCTGGCTGGAGGTAGAAGCAGAAAGAATTTTGAGGCCAGAGGTTTTAGGCCCAAGAAAGGACAGTGCAAAGGCTAAAAGCCTGAGCTGTGCAGTAAGAGCTTGGATCTGGGCCTTGCCTTCTCGTCTAAAGCTTTGTGGTCTCAGGCAATTCATTGCACTTCTCGGAACTTTACTTTCTGCAGTTGGTAACTGCGACAAGAGGGTGCTGCTCTCCCAGTTGAACACAGTCTTCCACGCAGTAAACGTGCTCCATTCATGTTAGCTGCTGTTACCGCTATGACTGAGGAGGCCTTTGCTGAACCTGGTCTCAGAGGCTAAGGATGATTTTGGTTTGTGGGATGGGGGAAGGGCTGTCACAGGGAAATCTCTGACAAAGCTGTTGTAAGAAAGGGTAGGTATTGTCCTTCTCTCTCCCCTCTCCCCTTGACCCTCCCTGTTGAAGCAAATGTGACGCTATGTATGGTTGGAAGGAGAAATCTGAGTGTCCTTATACGACCCCAGGCAGCTTGCTCCTCCCGCCTGCCTGTGTGAGTGAGGGTGAGGGGGTGAGAGGTGAAGAGAAAAGGCCTGGCACACTCCACTCTGAGCGCACAGGCCGGCCAGCTCCTACTGTGTCTGGGCAGCTCAATCAACCAAGTCCCACAGTGCAAAATGCAAACTGTAACACATACTCTCCTTAAGCTCAAAAATAAAGCTTCCTGCTTTATCTTTGGGCTCAAGCAGGAAATAAGTGTTTGCATGGGGTCCCCTTTAAATGTACACGTTATGACTCTGTAATGTTGGGATCTGACCAGGTAGGGCTCACTTTCTCCCTCCGAAAAGCTACAGGCTTGGAACAAGTGAGTTTAAAAAGCAGGAGTCACTTACATTCCAGAATCATGAGTCTTTCAGGAAGTTACAGTTTCGAACTAGTCGAAGGTTCAACAAGGTAACGGGTACAAGGGTCATCAACCTGCAGGGTCCGCAACGGTGAGGTCAGGACTACGGAGCTCGAATTCAGCCTACACAGATATGTTATCTGTTTCTGAAGGATGAATGGTGTCAAATTAAAAAGTTAAATACACAGTTCCTGTCTTTTTCTCTGCTTTCCCCTCACCACATGGGTTTAGTCAGTGGTGTCCAACCTTTGTTTTTCTCTTTTCAATGTATCCTACACCACGGGTAAGCAAAAAACGTCCTCACAAAATCAGCATGCAGCCCACAGGCCCACAGGATGAATGCCCCTGGTCTACATAATAAATAAAGCGAGTGGCAAGTGGGAGTATTTTATGAAGACTTTGCAAACTTGTGGTTCAATTCAATTCAATTCGATTCATGTTTACTGGTTGTGCGTTATGGGTGCTTAGGTCAATGCATAGAGTTCTGCCAGGGATACGAAAGTGACTGTGACAGTCTCTGATCTTTTGTGTTTTATAATCTATTTGCACAGACAAGACAACTAAAAACATAAATTATTAAAGCCCAGTGATAAACAGCTCAGACTCTGGAGCCAAATAGTAACTGTGCGGTATTGTGCAAACCCCTTCATCTTTCTGTGCCTCAGTTTCTGGATCTACAGACAAATGAAGTTGTTTTACCTCATGAAGTTGTCACGTCATAGGGATGAACTAAGTGAATATAGTACAAAGGAAATAGCCTGGCAAGGAGCATTAGTTACTAATTATTGTTTTTCCATTACCAAGAGGATTCCGTTTTAACACCTCAGCCTGGGAGACACAGCCATTCTGCTGCCTCATCTTTGTTCTTCCCCAACGGGTACATGAATGCCCATTACATCAGATCACCACAGCTGTTTTTCTTTCCTTCCCTTGAAGCAACATGGCCTTAGAGGCTGGCAGCCCTGGGTGCACATCACAGTCCTACAACCTCTGGATAACACTTTTACCATAACTAAGGCTTACTACACAGAATGTTTATTGCCCCAAGCTCAGAGACTGAAGGAAGGAAGGAAGGAAGGGAGGGAGGGAGGGAAGGAAGGAAGGGAAGATTTTTCTAGCAGAAGGGACAGGAAGGAAGGGAGGAAGGGGGAGAGAGGAAGAAAGGAAGGAAGGAAGAAAGGAAGGGTTTTGCTAGCAGAAGGGACAGGAAGTAGGGAGGGAGGGATGGAGGGAGG
>CAUYON010126958.1:0-14382 GCA_963573935.1 Arctocebus calabarensis | reverse complement strand
TGCAAAACAAAAAAATAGCCGGGCGCTGTGGCGGGCGCCTGTAGTCCCAGCTACTTGGGAGGCTGAGGCAAGAGAATCGCTTAAGCCCAAGGGCTGGAGGTTGCTGTGAGCAGTGTGACGCCACGGCACTCTACCCAGGGCAATAAAGTGAGACTCTGTCTCTACAAAAAAAAAAAAAGAAAACAGCAGCACATTAAAAAAGTCGTACATCACGACCAAGTAGGTTTTATCCCAGGAATACAAGGTTGGTTCAACATATGTACATACATAAATGTAATTCACCACATGAATAAAATAAAAAATGAAGAGCATATGATTCCCTCAATTGATGCAGAAATTGCTTTTGACAATATCCAGCATCTTTTTTGAAAAGAAAAATTAAAAAATAGGCTTATTTTTTACAAACAAACAAACAGCCAATGTCACATTGAAAGGTGTAAAATTGAAAGCATTTCCATTCAGAACTGGACAAGGATATCGACTATCACCACTATCGTTATTCAGCACAGTGCTAGAAGTCCTAGCCATTGCAGTCAGGCAAGAGAAGGAGCTGACGGGTATTCGAATGGGGACAAAAGAGATCAAATTCTTTCTCTTTGCCAATGGCATGATCTTATACCTGGAAAACTCCAGGGATTCAACTACAAAGCTCTTAAATGTGATCAAGGAATATACTAGCATCTAAGGATACAAAATCAGTGCCCACAAATCAGTAGTCTTCAAATATGCTGAGAATAAATTCAAGACTCTATACTATTTACAGTAGCTCCTAAGAAAATGAAACATGTGGAAATACATCTAACAAATGGCGTGAAGATCTCTATAAAGAGAACAATGAAACCCTGAGAAAAGAAATAGCAGAAGACATTACAAATTCAAGAACATGGAGAATGTTCTTTATGCTTATGAATCACAGAATCAACATTTTTAATATGTCTATACTACCTGAAGCAATCCACAATTTAATGCAACTCCATCAAAACACCAACATCATAGTTAGAAGAACTTTAAAAAATAATACTTCACTTTATATGGAACCAGAAAAAAAAAGATAAAATGAATACAGTATTTAGAAATAAAAACAAATCTGGAGGCATTATGTTATTGGACTTAAGGTTATACTGTAAATCTATAGTGATCAAAAAAGAATAGTGCTGGCAAAAATACAGAAGTATAGATCTATGGAATAGAATAGAGAATCTAAAGAAGGACCCAGCCACATATCACCATTTGATCTTTGATAAACAAAACAAAAGCATTCACTGAGGAAAAGAATTACTATTTAATAAATAGTGCAGTTAGAACTGGTTAGCCACACATAGAAGATTGAAACTGGACCTGCACCTCTTACCATTAACAAAAATTGACTCTTTATGGTTAAAAGATTTAAATTTAAGACACAAAACAATGAAAATTCTAGAAAAGAATATGGGGAAAATGCTTGACAAAATTGACCTGGGAAAAGATTAAATGAGGAAGAAACCCATGGCAGTTGATGCAACATCAAAAATAAATAAATGGGATTTGGTCAAGCTAAGAAGCTTCTGTACCAAGGTTACAACAACTAAAGCAAACATTCTTCAGAATGGGAGAAGATTTTTGCATGTTGACTCTGACAAAAGGTTCATAACTAGAATCTACAGAGAACTCAAATTAGTTAACAAGAAAAAAAATAATTCCATTTATAAGTGGGCAAGTGACTTGAACAGAAACTTGTCTGAAGATAATAGATGAATGGATGAAAAACACATGACAAAATGCTCATCATTTGTAATCAGCAGAGAAATGTAAATCAAAAGTACTCTGAGATATCACCTAACTCCAATGAGATTAGCCTACATCACAAAATCCCAAAACTGCAGATGTTGGCATTGATATAGAGAAAAGAGAACAGTTCTACATTGTTGGTGGGACTGCAAACTAATACAACCTTTACAGAAAGAAGTATGGAGAATTCTTAAGGAACTAAAAGTTAACCTTCTATTTGATTCCACCATCCCATTAATCCCAGAACAAAAATCATTTTACTCCCCAAATAGTTGCAACAGAATGTTTATTGCAGCTCATTTCGCCATTGCCAAGTTGTGCAAGCAACTCAAATGCCCATTAAACCATGAATGGATTAACGAATTGTGGCATATGTACACCCTAGAGTACAATTCAGGCATAAGAAAAGATGGAGACTTTGCATCTTTTGTATTAACATGCATGGAGTTGAAACACATTCCTCTTAATAAAGTACCTGAAGAATGGAAAATAAATATACAATGTACTTATTACTAATATGAAACCAATATGTGTATAAACAACTACACACTCACATGAATAATAAAAGACAAAAGTCTAGCAAGGGGGAGGGGACAGAATGGAGAAGAGGGGGGACAAGAGGAAGGAAAATTGGTGGGATCTCTCCTAACGTGCACGATGTGAGGGTGTTCAGCACACCCACTGGGTGAAGGAATTAACTACAACTTGAACTTTACCTTAGAAGTGATAACAATGTGACCTAAACATTTGTACCCGCATAGTAACTTGAAATAAAATATTTTTGTTTGACAAATCTGTTCACTTTTAGTCAATCTTTTTTTGTGTGTGTGTATGCGTGTGTGTGGTTTTTGGTCGCGGCTGGATTTGAACCTGCCACCTCCGGCATAGGGGATTGGCACCTTCTTTGAGCCACAGGTGCCACCCAGTCAATCTTTTGTCTTTCTGTTCTACAGACTCAAAAATTTCTATTGTTTTATATTCAAATTAAAATCTGCATTTGAATGCCTTTACTGAATCCTTCATTTAAGTTGTGCTTTTCCACTGCAGAAAATCTTTTTAATTTATTGTTTTGTGTTTCTTCACTAACATTTTCATTTTGTTCAGGTATCATTTTTTTGAATTTCTCCACATCTCCCTTTCGTTGATCATCTTTAAGAGAGTTTTAGAATTTTAGGATTTAAGATTTAAACAATTTAAGATTTTTTTAGAATTCTGCATCAATTTTTAAATTGATCTTTTTTTAGAATTCTACACCAATTTTTAAATTTGCAGAACATTTTTCTTTTATTTTAAAGTATTACAGAGGTACAAGTGTGTTTGTGTTTGGTTACTTGGATTTCTTTCATAATGCTTGAATCATGATGATTGGTGTGGTCATTATCCAAAATAGTGTTCATTATACCCATTATCTAGTTTTCTCTTCTCCCCTGCATATTTGCTTTACTAAGTTTTACATCCTGCTGTGCACATGTGTTCTCATTAGTTTGTTCCAATGTAATGAGTATATGTGGTGTTTTTCTATTCTTAAGACACTTTACTTAAGAAAATAGTTTCCATTTCCATTCAAGATTTTGCAAAAGTTATTAATTCATGTTTTTATGTACTCCATGGTATACATATAGCACATTTTATTAAGCCACTCATGAATTGTTGAGCACTTGGATTAATTTCACATCTTTGCAGTTGTGAATTGTGCTACAATGAACATTCACGTGCAGGAGTCTTTTTGATGAAATTACTTCTTTTCCTTTTCGATAACCCTTAGTGGGATTGATGGATTATATGATAGGTCTACATTTTAGTTCTTTGAGGAATCTCCGTACTCCTTTCCAGAGTTATTGTACTAATCTGCAGTCTCACTAACAGTGTATAAAAGTGTTTCTTTCTCTTTGCATCCATGCCAGCATCTACTGGTTTTTACTTTTAAATACAAGCCATTCTAACAAGGATAATTTAGTATGTCATAGTGATTTTAATTTGCATTTATCTGATGATTAGTGACATTAACATTTTTTCATATCTTTATTGGCCATAAGTCTGTCTTCTTTTGAAAAACTTCTATTCATGTCTTTTGCACATTTTTAATGAGATTGTTCAGATTGTTGACTTGCTTGAGCTCATTGCAGATTCTCATTATTATCTCTTTACCAGATGTATACCTTGTGAATATTTTCTCTCATTCTGCAGGTTTTGTATTTGCTCCTCTTTACCAGATGTATACCTTGTGAATATTTTCTCTCATTCTGCAGGTTTTGTATTTGCTCCATTGATTGTTTCCTTTACTGTGAAGAAGCTCTAGTTTAATAAAATCTCATTTATTTATTTTTGCTGTAGCCATAATTGCCATTAGGGTCTTATTTCTTAAATTCTTTGCGTAGGCTGATATTTACAAGCGTTTTTCCCTGGATATTCCTTATGTGAATGGGAAAAAGTTGAAACATTCCCCCTAAGAACTGAAACAAAAAAAGAATGCCCGTTGTCACCATTTCTATTCAACAGTGCTGGAAGTCCTAGCTAGAGCAATCAGGCAGGAGAACAAAATAAATGCTGTTTAAATTGGGAAAGAGGAAGTCAAACTATTTCTCTCTGTGGATCACATAAACTCATACCCAGAAAAACCCCTAAAGACTCTATTGAGAGACTCCTGAAGGTAAGTGAATTTGACAAGGTCTTAGGTTTCAAAATAAGCATACACCAATCAGAAACATTTCTATGTACCAAAAACAGTTAAGTTGAAAATCAAATCAAAGGCTCAGTGCCATTCATAATAGCTGCAAAGAAAATAAATAACCTAGAAATATACTTAATCAAGAAAGTGAGAGATATCAGCAAGGAGAACTAAACTCTGCAAAACACAGAGGAAAGTAATCACAGAGGATACAAACAAATGGAAAAATATATCATACTCATGGGTCAATAGAATCAACATTGTTAAAATGTCCATACTATCTAAAGTGATTTACAGATTCAATGTAATCTCCACCAAAACACCAACATCATATTTCACAGATGTAGGTAACTTCAAACTACAGGGCTATCATGACCAAAAACTGCATGGTATTCATGCAAAAATAGAGATATAGACCAATGAAAAACAATAGAACACTCAGATATAAAACCATCTATAGCCAACTTATCTTTGACAAAGTAGATAACAAAATACAGTGGAATAAAGAAGCCCTATTCAATAAGGGGTGCTAGGAAAATTGGATAGCAACATGTAGAAGAGAAGCTCTATGTCTCACCATTTACAAAAATTAGCTGAAGATGGAGAAAAGACTTAAATGTAAAACTGCTATTTTGAATTATCTGTCAGGGAGTTCACAGATCTCAATCCCCTTACAGTCAGTCTCTAGTACATTGCTTTGTTTGTTTTGGAAATTCATGATTTTCTGCTTGTTATTATTTCTTGTGGAAGTATGTCCATGTCTTTACCTTGAAGGGCTGGCTATTTGTTCTAGTCTTTTACCTTTAGTTTGTTTTGTTTTGTTATCTACACACTTTCACGGAGTTTGTTTACAATTTTTCAATAGATTTTCTAACTTCTTTTTCAATAGATCATTGTCTCCTTTTGAGTAGCGGATGGCATTTCAAGCCCTAGTTTTTCTTAATTAATAAAGAATCCTGGTGGCAGAAGTTCAAAACAGAGTATCTTGGTAGTGCGGGAAGGATGTCTAGATGTTTGTGCCAGGAGATTTTTTGGAATAAAACCCTATATAGCATGATATTGCTGAATAGTCATTGTGACTGGTGTCTTCTTTGGCCAACTTACAGAACAGAGGTTCTAGGGCAAGGAATGGTAGTCCTGCCTCCATGGTTTTTCTCTGGTTGTCCGTAAGATATGTCTCCCATTAAGCTCTCCTGATGTTTTGTGTGCATTTAGGCAAGCACAAGTCTTTTGCCAGGAACCCCCAATACCGGACAAGCTGGTTGTCCACCTAAATGTCACTTGTTTTCTAGTATAGAAACAGTGACACAAGGGAAAATTTTACATGCATTTGGTTCAAGGGAGAATGGGGGAAGTGGCATAACATATGATGAACTTTTTTCCACCTGCTGAAGGCTTTTTCACTTCTCTGTGACCCTTGGAATGTCTCTTCCTTGTATTTGCCTTCTAAGATATTGCTGGTAATAATCTTGGTGTACTATATATTACTTTTGATCTTCTTTGGAGAGGAATGAAGGCAGCTTATTTTTATGCCATCATTTTTAAATGAAAAATTCTTTTCACATTTTTATCAACAACATAAATTTATTTTGAGAAAAAAAAAACATTGATACAGTTTTGGAGTGTCATTGAATCAAGTTGCCTGTTTTCCCTCCGTGGAAGACTAAATATTCCTTGGATACTTTCCATGATGCCTTTTCTCACTCTTCTTGTATAAGTAAAGAGACGACACATTCTACTAGACCCCATACTCTGATCTTCAGAGGAGAAGACAGAACATTTTCCCTAGTGTAATACAGGAAGTACACAGCTCCTATTATGCTATTGTTCCTTCCTGCTCTATTTAGGTGCCTAAATTTCATCTATTTTTCTAAATCTGATTTATCAACACTATCATTAACTTTCAGAGATTTTAACAGTATTACTTTAAATCCATTTTGTTTGTAATTAAGGGAAATCCATAATTTCTCTTGCTTGGAAACAAATCAACAAATCTTAATTGGCATACCTTTGTCATAAACTCTCTGCCCATGTGCAATAGTGAATGCTACTTGAAAGTCCCCACATGTTTACTGGTATACAGAAATAAACATGTCATTTTTTGTATGTAATACCAAGAAATTCAATTCTTGGAAAGGAAATTGCTTATTTTTGTTTGATAGATATCACTCTTCATAATTTCGTATAGGTTAAAAGGGATGAAGGATCAAAAGGAATAGCTTTTGTATTATAGTTAACCTTTAAAATATCAAGATTCATTTTATTGTGGAATGTTAATAATACATAATGTTTCACAATAACAATAATAAGAATACGAAGAAAAGTCTATTTCTATTAAATTATACATCTAAAACTATATATTATTCTATTAAATTTGCATATAACTCATTTTAAAAGCAGTCGGTACTTGGTGCAGTATCCACTGATAATAATCCATGATAGTAAATTTATTAACAGTCAGTTGGGGTATAACTTACTCTGGATTTTTTTCTGTGTACCCACTAAGTCCATATCAATAATCTACAAATGTTATTAATATTACGAATATTCTTAAGTGCCAGCAATTTACAACTGTTATCATAATACCAATGATTTGACAATTAAATGAGATGCCTATTGTATTACATATATAATTGTTATTATTTAATAAGGAAAATCATATTATATGAAAACACACTATATAATATTAAATAAAGGATTACCCTACTAACCTCATGAAATAGGTATTATGATTTAATGGAAGAGAGATAAGTTTTTCCCTTTTAATCTTACTAATGTCCCATTTATACTTATCCTATTATTAACTTACAAGTCCTATTATTAATTTATACCATCTGTTGTGTCTTGTCTCTCCAATGTGTTGTCCTGAAAAGAGTTTCCCACATTATCATTATATATTACAGTATATTTAAAATAAAAACACAAAAAAGGTTGAAATTATCAAATTAGAATAAATTATTTTAATAGTTGATAAAAAGTCAATACACAGACAATGAAGAACATTTTTCTTTTGAGAGAAAGTGGCCAGAGAAGTCACAACATTGGTGTTGAACAGCATTTAACTTCATGCCAAAAAGAGCAGGGAAGCAGACTTTCTGGTTTATTGTAGTATTAGTGAAAGTAATGCCAGGTTAAAGGCCAAGCTGATTTCAAAGTACTAGCTATGGTGTAAGTATACAGATAAAAATGATAGTGATACCAGATTCTGGAAAGTTTAGTCACTATACAAAGTAACTTTATTCTATAATGTTTACAAAAAAAATCTTTGGAAAGTTATTCAATCAATGTGTTCTTCCTGAATTCTCTACATCTCTCTCCCCTCACTTGGATAATGATAAGTAAACTAAAAATATACTTTTGACCTTTCTTATATCCCATTGAAAACCAGAGATATGATGAAAAGATCTTCCCTCTATGGTGAGCCATACAATTGGAGAAATTGCTGTCTGCTTGATTCACTTTTATTTTATTTTTATTTTTATTTATTTACTTATTTTTGAGACAGAGTCTCACCATGTTTCCCTCAGTACAGTGCCATGGCATCGTAGCTCACAACAACCTCAAACTCCTAGGCTTATGTGATTTTCTGGTCTCAGCCTCCCAAGTAGCTGGTACTACAGGTGCCCATCACAAAGCCTGGCTGTTTTTAGAGATGAGATCTCGCTCTTGCTCAGGCTGGTCTCAAAGTCCTGAGTTCAAGCATTCCACTCATCTTGGCCTCCCAAAGTGTTAGGATTACAGATGTGGCCACCATGCCCAGTTTGATTCCCTTTTAAAGTGCAATCTTTTAAAGCTAATCTAAATACCCTATACATTCGTCATAGCAAAGCAAGAGATTTTACTTCACTATATATTTAGATCAAACTTCAGGAGTGCCTGTTTACCATTCTCAATATCCCAGCGCCCTTAAGAATTATGCTAATTCTTAGCACTCTTTCTGTGCTTTGTAAATGGGAACAGCAATGCTTGGATGATAGCCTCTCTGTTTACAGCTTGGTTTACTAAATATTTTGTGACCATTATTGAGGACTACTGGTCAGAAGGAAAGATAACTTTCAAAATATTACTGCCCATTAACAATGCACCTAATCACCCAATACCTCTCTGATGGAGATGTGCAAGGAAATTAATGCTGTCTTCATGCCTAACACACATCCATTCTGTAGGCAGGGACGAGGGGAGACTTTCAAGCCTTATTGTTTAAGAGATCCAGAAAAAGTAAATTGAAGACCTTCTGGAAAAAAATTTACCATTCTAGATGTCATTAAGAACACTTATGCCTTTTAGGGGGAGGTCAACATCATTCCTTAGCATTCACAATTTGGTTATTCAGCTACAGAAATCTAATTTTCAGCATTCATAGATGACTTCGGGAAGATTTGGAACTTAAGTGAAGGAAGTCACTACAGATGTGATGGAAATAGTAAATAATTACAATTAGAAGTGGAACCTGAAAGTGTGACTGAATTGCTGCAATCTCAAACCTGAATGGATGAAGAGTTAATGAAATTGATTTCTTATAGTAGAACCTACTGCTAGTGTCTATGCTATGAACATTATTAAAATATCAACAAAAGATTAGAGTATAGTTAACAAAGTTAACAAAGCCGTAGCAGGATTTGTGAGGACTGACTCCAGTTTCAAACACATTTCTATTGTGGATAAAATGCTACAGACTTCATTTTTGCCTTTTTGTTTTGTAAGAAATTGCCACAGTCAGCCCAACCTTCAGTATCCACCACCCTAATCAGTCAGCAGCCATCAACATTAAAGCAAAATCCATCACCAGCACAAAAGTCATGTCTCAATGAAGGTTCAGATTATCATTACTGTTTTTAATTATGTTATGTACAGTTTTTAGAGATAATGCTATGCATACTTTATAGACTATGGTATAGTGTAAATAGAACTTTTTTGTGTTGTAAAAAAATAATTCTTTGAATCACTTTATTGAGTATTTCCTTTATTTTAGCAGTATGAAAGCAAACCTGCAATGTCTTCAGGTATGACTATATTTTTTTCTACGATTGGAGCTGAATTAAATAATTGCACATTCCACATTTATAATATCCATTTCCGAATTTTGGTTTGAAATTGATGGGACACCTTTTTCCCAAGGTGTCCCATGTTTCAGGTGAGGGAGCTGTCCAGTAACTAGAGGCCAAAGTGGGATTAGTTGTCCCCTAGTCTAGGTGAAAGAATTATAGAGACCAACACCCCCAAAGCTATCAGTACAAGAAGGGAAAAACAATGACAACTTAGTGTAGTATCTTAAGAAATTTGTTAACCTGCAAAATTAGAATTAGAAGGAGAAAAGAGAAAAAGTAATCCTGAATGGACTAAACAGTTATGCTAAAACAGTACACTTATAAATTCTGATATGATTTTTTTTTAAGTTTCAACATTGGAGTTGACATTGTTAGATTAAATCATCTTGCTAGAGAGCCGAACAGAAATGCATACTATAAGCTAAATTTTATCATAGAACTATAAGTAAGTTACAACACTTTTGAGAATGCCTGAGTTTTGATCCTGGGTTACAGATATACCTATATGCTCTTTTCCCAGGTTTCCTACAATTCAATTAATTCTCCCTCCAATTACTGTTCATGTAACCCTCACATGTATCAATCTGCATGATACATTGACTGTAACACTCTGATTCTGCATGTTCTTTTTAAAAAATACCTTGTTCTAGACCTTTGTCACCCTTCATCATAACTATATTCATTCTATGAAAATTTATATGCCCTGTGTGCCACTATTTCTGGCTTACAAAAATGATAACATAAATCATTTCAAATCTGCCATCTAAAAAATTTATAAAGGTACCAGGGTTTCTTAGCCTTGAGCAGTTATAGCCTTTAGATATTTAGATAGCAGTTATTTTGAAGAAGAATTTTTTGATGTAGCTTCACTTGAAAATTACAATCTTGTATTTACAGTTACTACTTAAAATGTAAAGGTATGTTATTACCTATTTCAGCTAAGGAATGCTCGAAAGACCAATGGCGTTATCTTATCCAATACTCTTTCCACTAACTACATGTAGTTATGGAGTTCTTGAAAGACGGATAATAAGAACAAGAAATCTAAATTTTTAGTTTTCAATTTTATTTGATATTCATTGATTTCTACCTTAATTAAGGCTGAAACATTAAGATTTATTATTCAATAAACAAACTTACTGTCTTGTTCACAATATATTTTATTTAAATGGCTTTTTGTACATGATATTATGATTTAATTATTGTGTGAGTATGGCACTTATAGCTTTCTAGTATTATACAAAAATATAGTCACATACCACATAATGACATTTTGTTCAAGGATGAATCAAATATACATCAGTGATCCAATAAGATTAATATGGAGCTGAAAATTTCCTTTCATCTAGTGACATCTTGATGATCCTGTGTAAGCCATAGCTAATATGTATGTTTGTGTCTTAAAATTTAACATGAATGTTTAAAAATAAAGGCATAAGTAAAATTCAAAATCGAGAAAGTCTTGTAGAATAAATATATAAAGGAAATATTTGTACAGATTTATAATTTGTTTTAAGCTGTTACTGCAAAAGACTCAAAAAGTTAAAAAGAAATTAAACATTTTATAAAGTAAATATACTACAATAAACTAAGGTTAATTTATTATTGAATTAATTTTAAAAATAAATTTAGTGCAGCAAAAGTGTACAGTGTTATAAAGTCTACAGTGATGCACAGTAATGCCCTAGACCTTGACATTTACTTAACCTCTCACTCACTGATTCACTCAGAGCAGCTTCCAGTCCTGTAAGCTCCATTCTTATAGTGAGCTATACAGGTGTACCATTGTTGTATAACCTCTATCATATTTCACCATACCTTTTCTATGTTTAGATGGGAGTAGATGCACAACTCCTTACCACTGCATTATAATTGCCTACCATATTCACTCCAGTAAAATGCTGAACATGTTTGTAGCCTAGAAGCTATAGGACATAGCACACAGTCTAGTGTAGCAGGCTGTATCATCTAGTTTTATGTAAATATATGTAATGTTTATGCAATGGTGAATCCAGTAAATATCCATTTCTCAGACTATATTCTCATTGTTAAGTAAAACATGACTGTACATCTAGTCTTTGTCAATAAATTGACTCAATTCAAATGTTTTTGTTTATACAATAACATGTAAATCATTAGGCATAACATTGTGACTTGCTTAATGGAATATTTTAGGCAATTGCATATAAGGGCCCTCAATACATCACACTTTAAATTGTTTGAAATAATTATAGTTACTTCTTGTTTTCTAGTTAAAAATAAAAATAACACATATTGATTGTTTGACTTTTTTGTCATGGTAAGAAGACCGAACATGAGGTCTACACTCAAACAATGTTTAAGTGCACAATATCGTATTATAAACCATAGCCAATATATTGTATAGAAGAGCTGTAGAATGCATTCATCTTGTATAACTCAAACTTTCAATCTGATGAACAGAAACTTTTCCTTTCACTCTCCTTCTAGGTCTAGCCACCACCATTCTACTCCCTGTTTCTATGAGTTTCACTAGTTACGTACTTCAGATACGTAGAGTTATGCAGAATTTGACCTCTTATGACTGGCTTATTTCACTTAACATAATTGCTTCCAGGTTCATCCATATTATCACATAGAGCAGACTTATTTTTATTTAAATGGTTGAATAATATTCCATTGTGTGTGTTAGGTCGATCTGGAGGAGCATGTTCCGTGGTCCTTCCTCCTATTGCCAAAGAATGAGCACTGGTGCCTCGATGATAACAGAATGATCACAAAGGCTAAGTAATGACCATCAAAATACATTTATTGCAGAACAAAGCACACAAGCCATAAAGAAAATACATCTCAAAGGCAGGTCCCTATCTGTGAGTGGAGAGGAGGCCCTGAAGTCTGAACACAAGCCATCTTTATAAAGTAAGTAAGCCACCTGGTTCATCCCACTTTTCTTCCAGCAGGATTGCCTGTTGTCTCTTGCCTTTGGGGTAACTGACAGATTGGGGTTTTATAATAAACTTTTTAATACATGCCATCTTCCCCAAGAACCTTCCCGAATTACTCATGGGGGTTGAAATATTTAAGTTTAATTACACAATAACAGGCCCAGTGGGCCCAGGATAATGTAAAGTCCCTAGAGGAACTATCATAGTTCCTAACATAACTTGGTTCCTAATCTCCTCCCTAGCCACACCCCTTAGTCTTCCATCCTATACAGAGAAGACCAGGGTGGGGCGGCACATCTCCTTCCCAGCCTGGCCACTCGTACCTCACAGGTCAGGGAGTAAAGCAGGGGGACTCAAAGGGGAACGTCTCCCTGTCTAGGTGCAGCAACCGAGGGGTCGGAATGTGCCTGGCTGGTGGAGGTGGCGGTGGAGGCGCTGGATGGCTCTTCCTCTTGCTCACTGTGGCTTCTGCCTTCAGTGTCTCAGCATTATGCTGATGTCTAGGAAGGCGTGGGTCACTACTGCATGGGTCTGGGGGGTGACCCCATGCAGGACATTTCCCAACAGAATGTCTGTCACACTTCCTTTATCATTGCGTTCATACGTGGGCATTTGTTTAACTTGGCTGAAGTGAAATATGTTACAATGAGTATGAGAGAGGTAATCTCTTCAATGTCCTAACTTCACTTCTTTTGGATATACCAAGAAGCATATATCAAGGAGTGAGATTGCTGTATAGTATGGAAATTCCATTTATAATTTTTTGAGGAACTTTCATACTGCTTTCCACAGCTGCAACATTTGCATTGCTACCCATAATAGTGAATGCCTCCAGTTTTTCTATTTCTCAGCAACATTTACCTTTTTTTTTTATAATAGCCATCCTATGAGGTGTGATGTAATATATCACTGTAATTTTGATTTAAATTATCATGATGATTAAAGATGTTGGATAACTTTTCATATAACTTTTTGTATTTGTATGCCCTCACTGGAGAAATTTCTTTTCATGTCTTTTACCCATTTTTAATCAGGTTATTTGGGGTATTTTGCCCTTGACTTGGAGTTCCATAAATATTTTGGATTTTTAACTGCCCATCACATATATAGTTTGCAAATATTTTCTCTCAGATGCAGTTAAAGTGAAATTGGTCTCTTCCTTTAGCTCTTTAAGGTGACTGTCCTTGATTTGGTTTTATTGGAGGTCCAGCACCTTTTTCACTGGAATGTGTACTTCTGATGTGGATATTTTGATCCTCATATCATTGTTAATTCTGTGGTAGAACAAAGGGGATTCCTGTTTTGTCAAATTACTAATATTATCACCACACATATAATGCTCATAAATGAGGAAAACCATTGATTCAGAATATATTAAAAATGCAGAATCTGTGACTACAACATGAGTAATAATTTTTAAAAGACTTCAGTGGTTGCATGTTGCTCCTCTATGTCTAGTGAAATTTGCTAGGCTGAATAAAATATATATAAATTAGTTTGCCTAAAGTAAACTTATAGATAAAATAGATAATTTTAAGAGAATTTTGTACAATGCATAATTAATAGGCAAAGAAGTTTGCTTCAAAAGAAAATAATGAAAAATAAGTCATGTGCAGTGAGAATTAAATATTTAACTAAACAAATTAAAATGTATTTAACAAGATGCAAGTGTATAATGTTGGCCAACTGTCAAATGAGTTGGCCCTTACCAAAACTGAAAACTATATTTTTTTTTTTTTTTTTGAGACAGAGCCTCAAGCTGTCACTCTAGATCGGGTGCCGTGGCATCCCAGCTCACAGCAACCTCCAATTCCTGGGTTCAAGCGAGTCTCTTGCCTCCGCCTCCCAAGTAGCTGGGACTACAGGTGCCCACCACAACACCTGACCATTTTTTGGTTGCAGCCATCATTGTTGTTTGGCAGGCCCGGGCTGGATTCGAACCCTCGAGCTCAGGCGTACATGGCTGGTGCCTTAG
>CAUYON010126957.1:0-61181 GCA_963573935.1 Arctocebus calabarensis | reverse complement strand
AATTTAATTTTCAGATTTTTCATTCATGGTGTATATTTCAGTTTAATTTTTGTGTGCCATTTTATATCCTGAAACTCTGATTGACTTGTTTACTAGTTAACGTTTTTTAGTGAATTCCTTGGAACTTTCTTTTCCTTCCTTCCTTCCTCCCTTCCTCCATTCCTTCCTTCCTTCCTTCCTCTCTCTCTCTTTCTTTCTTTTCTTTTTTTAAGATGAAGTCTCATTTTGTTACCCTCCGAAGAGTGCCATGGCATCATAGCTACCAGCAACTGAAAACTCTTGGACTCAAGCAATCCTCTTTCCTCAGCCTCCCAACTAGATGGGACTACAGGCGCCTGCCACAACACCTGGTTATATTTTTGAGAGACTTGGCCTCATTCTTGCTCCGGCTGGTCTCAAACCTATGAGCTCAAGCAATCCACTTGCCTCGGCCTCCAGAGTACTAGGATCCCAGGCACAATCCACCACGCTAAGTCTGGAACTTTCTATATACAAGATCATGTCATCCGTAAATATAATCCTGCTTCTTCCCAATTTGTATGACTTTTTCTTTCTTTTCTTCACCATCACCCTAGCTAGAACATTTAGTACACTATACTATAATAGAAGTGGTAAGAATAGACATTCTTTTCTTGTTTCTGATCTTAGGAAAAAAATAATCTTTCTGATCTTACATATAATGTAATCCTATTACATGTTTGCTAGTAAATTGTTGAGGATTTTTGCAAATATATTCACCAGGTCAGTAGTTTTCTTTTCTTGTGATATCTTTTTTCTTGTTTTAGTAATAGGATAATACTGAATAGGTTTTAAAATCTTCTTCTATTTTTTGAAAGATTTTGTGAAAATTGTCTTCTTTTTTAACATTTGGTAGAATTTAAATTCACCAATGTAATCATCTAGACTTAGTCTGAGATCGATTTTAAATTCCCAATACTTCTCATATATCTACTCATATTTTCTACATGTTTGGAATCAGTTTTTTACTTTGTATTTTTCTAGGACTGTTGTCCATCTTATCTAAATTATCTAATACATTGGCTTACAGATTTTCATTTTATTCCTTTTACTCTCTTTTCTTTGTGCTAATTTGGTTGTAATGTCCCATCTCCCATTCCTGATTTTATTAATTTGAATATTCTTTCTTTTTTAATTTTTCTTGTTCATAACTGTCTAATACTGTGTCAATTCTGTTGAGTTCTCAAAAAACAAACTTTTGGTTTCATTGAATTTTCTCTATTCATTTTTATTCTATATTTTATTCATTTTTACTATTAAAAATTAGTCTTTATTATTCCCTTCCTTCTGCTTGCTTTTTGCTTAGTTTACTCTTCTTTTTTATTGTTTTAAGGTGAAGGATTCTATTACTAGTATAGCAAAGTTCTTTTTAAATATAGACATTTACAGAGATAATTTTTCATCTAAGCACTGATTTAGTTGTACCCCATAAATGGTGGTGCAGTTTATTTTAATTTTTAGTCATCTCAAAGTATTTTCTAATTCCTTTGTTCTTTCTTCTTTGTTTTTTTACTCATTGGTTATGTAAAAATATATTATTTAATTTCTTTATATTTTTAAATTTCCAATTTTTTTACTGTTGCTGATTTCAAATTTTATTCAATTGAGGTTGAAGAATTATCTTTGTTTAATTTCAATCATTTTAAATGTATTAAATCTTGTTTTATGGCTTTTCACCAAAATATCCCTTGTTATTTAGAGAACACTTAGATTTCAATTTCATGACACTCAATGTTTTCAAGGTTATTTTCCTTGGAGAATGCTTAGGAACTCTCTGGTCTTATGCTGGCTCTCACCTTGGGTGAAATCTTTGAACCCATGCTCTGGAGATAGAGGCAGAGACAATGGCTTCAATTTTAATGTGGAGCGACTTTCCTATTTAATAATCAGAACACCACATGGGGGAGGTAGCCTTGGCTTTCCAATTTTGCCTCTCCTAATATGGATCTCTAACTTATAGGCAAGCTGGAAAGAGGGGGTGGATAAGGGCAAAGGCAACTGGGGTACCAGTATTCTCAGCCTGATAGGGAATCGAGCCATCATTCTAGGAATGGGTACTAGGTAAAGAAAGCAAACTCAGAACATAGAGGTAGGACCTAGAGGTCCCTCCTAGAGAGACGCAATAACTTAGTACTTGATGACATGGGAATAATTATATTCTTAGTCACACCCATTCAGACTGGAACATTTGTCACATTGAGATGTGGGAGGATGGAGGGAGGTAAAATGTTTGGCTTAAGAGCCACTGACTCCTGCCACTTTTTGTCAAGATTTAATAGATTTCCTAGAATAACATTTTTCTCATTGTTGTATGTCTTTAGGATTATTTCCAGAGACTGTTAGTAGCTGGGGCTTTTAAAATTATAATCTTCATGATTAATGGTTTTTTCTGGAAACACGGGTCTATAGAATGTCTCATGTCACTACTTTAGCTTCTGAGATCAGCTGTGTTCAGAGTGGTATGATCACAGAAAAACAGACTCAAGCAACTATTTTAAGAATAGATCTCTCACTATATGTTGAAATCAATACCATTGTTGTCACTAATTTTACTATCAATATTCATTTAAGTCACCTCTTTTCTCCTATGTTTTATAGAGGAACAGTTTATTTCTGCCTTACAAATTCGCTTTTATTTTTATTATACTGAAAATTTTAAAGTGACAAATATTCTCAATTTTTATTTGTCTTAAAATACTTGCATTTCTTCTTTTTATTTATTTAGGCATTTGTACATAGATCATGAATACATTTATGGCATCTAATAACCAGAATCCAGAGAACTCAAACTTATTACTAAGAAAAGAAAGTGATCCCATTTCATTATGGGCAAGAGACATGAACAGAAGCTTTTCTAAAGACAGGTGCATGGTCTACAGACACATGAAACAATGCTCATCATCTTTAATCATCAGGGAAAAGCAAACCAAAACAACTCGGAGATACCATCTAACTCCAGTAAGGGTATCCCACATCACAAAATCCCAAAGCTACAGATGTTGGCGTGGATGTGGAGAAAAGGGAAAATACTTGCATTTCATTGTTACTTTTGCAGAATATTTTTTAACTAAGTAGCACAATACTATGGGCATTTTTTTCAGTGCTTCGATAGATCTCCAATTGTCTACCAGATTTCACTGTTTTTGTTGAGACACCACCTATCTGGTGTCTGTTGAAAATAACTTGTCTTTCTTTCTAATTTCCTTTAGGTAATCTTTTGTTTGTTGTATTTTAATGTTTTTGAGTGTTCACTGTGGTTTTCTTTGTTGTTACCCCTAATTTAAATCTTTTTTATTTTAGAGTATTAGGAAGTACATGTTTTGCTTACATACTTCATTTTTGTACAGATGAAGGCAAAGTAATAACAGTGCCCTTCACCCAGATAGGGTGCACAATACCCAATAAGTGTGAATTTACCCATTCCCACCTTCCCCCTCCCCCAGCTTGATTTTTCATTGAGATTTACTTCCATATGTACACTTAGGTGTTGATTGATTGATTCCAATCTGGCATTGAGTACATGTGTTTGTTTCTCCATTCTTGTACTGTTGCACTTTCTTTGTTTTCTCTAGGTGTATAGAGTTTCATGAATCTTTAACTTGATGTCATCAGTGTTGGAAAATTATTTCTTCACACATTGCTTATGTTTCCATCTCCACTACTTTTTCTTCTGGAATTCAAGTTCTTAAATTTTAGCCTTTAACTATATCTCTTATATCCTTGTTTTCTTTTGTATATAATTCCATTCTTTTTTTTCTCCTTTATTCTCGAGATTTTCATTTAACCAGCTTTTCTTTAATCTTATTTTCCCTTTATCTCTATCTAAACCATTGCAAAAGCCTCTCTCTCTTTAACCTATTGGAATCTAAGTTATTGTATCTTTTAGACCTAGAGTTTCATGTTCATTTCTTTTGTATGATTTTCAGTTCTCTTGCAAGTTCTCAAATTGTTTATTGTTTATTTTAAAGTACATGTTTGATAATTCCATAAACTGACTTCCTTAACTTTTTACTTCTATAGCTGATATTTATCACAGTTCTGGCTGCACTATCTGTTCCCTTTTTGTTTCTGGTATGGCTACTGCATGTGAAACAAATTGAAGCTTAGGAGAATGTAATTTTCATATAGCAAAGGTTTGTCTTTGCTTCTGGCAGACAATCTGAGCCACTAGCAGTTATAGATCATTTTAATCAATTTACTGGAGTTTATATTTTTTGAAGCTGGGCTTTAGTAGATTTCACAACTGATCTTTTTCTGATTTATGATTACACATAAAATAGGTTTCTTCACATTCTCAATCCATAGTCTTGCACTTTTACTAGAATTCCCCATCCATGGCAGACACTGTAGAATAATCTTCATTCTCCAGGCTCCAGAAGGTTTTTATATTTCTGCTCAACTTCTCAAAATCCCACATGCTTCTTCTGGTTTAGCAGATGCTTCTTGCAGAAAAACTACTCCAGATATGAGGCTCACTTACCTGGGCTTTCCTCTCCTACAGGGTTCAAGACCTATCATTTCTCATGCTTTGTTATCTCTTTAATGCATTCAAACAGACCATTTTCATATCTTGTCCATCTTTTCTTGAGTTGCCCAGCAGAAGTATTATTCCCAATGTATTGTTAGCTATCACCAAAATCAGAAGCTCTGCAATCTGTTTTTTAAAATCAATGTAAACAATATTTTTAAAGACCTAAAACTAAACAAATAAAGAAAAATCAACAGCTTCTCAATGCATGTATAATAAAATCCAAATACCTAGTCATATTATACAAGGTCCTATAATATGTGGCCAAGACCTATTTCTTCAAACTTACCTTAACCAATCTTTCCTTAACTCACCTTAACTCACTGCCTCCCACAAGGTTAGCTTTTCTATTTGTTGTACACACCCTATCACTTCCTACCTCCCAGACATTTGTATTTATTGTCCATCTTGGAACACTATTACCAGAGCTTTCCACCTGAGTGATTCCTGAACATTCTAATCTTTGCTCAAATATTTCCTTTTTACAACAGACTGGTCTATTTATCCAACTTAAGTGATGTCCCCACTTCCCATTATAACAACACCTCCTTTGTCATCTAGCATTTAACACAACTTGTGACTATCTTAATTTTTACTGGATTTTAATTTTAATATAGACAGAACTATGTGAATCACCACTTGGTCTTTTGCACTATGAACAATGCCTGGAATATAGTAACCACTCAGTAAATATTTATTTAAACAAATCAATTATGGTCCATGACTATATGAAAATTCATGACCTTTTATGACCCTCATATTTTTACCTTTAATTTTTTTTTCGCATTTTTTGGCTGGAGATGGGTTTGAACCTGCCACCTTCAATATATGGGGCTGGCATCCTACTCCTTTGAGCCACAGGCATCACCCTATTTTTACCTTTCATTTTAAAGTGAAGGTGACCGCAGTGGTAACACCTGCTATACGTAGTTAATAAAATGTTAAATATGAAAATATCTGACACCCAGAAGACATTAAATGAACAATTTTTCCTTCCTTCTTTTCTTTTCTTCTTTCCCTTTTTCATGTAGTTGTTAAATGACAAAATAAGGATCATCTAATCTTTTTGGCATGAGATAGTCCTGGTCAGATCTAATAAGGGGTAATTTCCAATAAAATAAAATTACAGGATAGATCAGGGGCTTTCACATTTCCCTGGACGAATATAGGATTTTTTTTTATTCTGTTGCTCTTTGTATGATCTCAATATAAACCCTTCATGCTCCTTGAAAAATAAATGTTTGCATAAGTGGAAAACACAATTTAAAATAACATGGATATTTGATTTGTGTTTGCCATTAATTTGTGTATAGCAACAGTGTCAGAGAGATAGCAAAATGCTTGCCTCTGCTGTGAATCTATTACTGGCTGTCACCTCCTGTTCCCTAGCCACTATATAATTAAGGCATTGCCTGGGTTTTGTGTCTTAGAAGTGAGGAGGACAGAATTTATTTACTGCAGGACCCTTGGCTACATGATGGTTAAGTGGTTTGAGTACATTTATTAAATATGATTTGACTATGATTCATATTGTGTTAGTGTGGAGATGTTTTGGAACTTCAATTCCCACGTATCTCATTATTTCTGCTCTTAGGTTTTTAATGAACAAGCATTTCACCAAGTAGATCTCATTAGCACAGACATATTAGGATTAGTAGATTTGTTCTATACTTCATTCCAAGAGGGAGCAGTAGGATGGCATTCTACGAGGTTGGAAGGGCTCTAGTTTGTTGCCACCGAGCTATAGAATATAATATAATGCATACATAATAAATTAGCAGCTCGAAATATTTCTTTCTTGATTTTATGTACCCATGATATATAAAACCTTGTTCTAGCAGAAGTCCTTCTATTAAGGAAGACTCAATTTATTCCATCAAATTTTCTCTACTACCTGCATCTGGCATTAGGAACAAGAAATTCTTATTTATTAAGATCTCACACTAAAATTCTGTGCATTCTCTTTTGTTTGTAGGCACCAGAGTGACTACAAATACCTTGTGTTTAAATATGTTGTGACCCCATTAGAGAGAGAGCACCGTACAAAAACATTCAATGTGTCACAAACACAGTCATTATTTCTAGCACATACTGAAAATTACCAGTATCAGCAAGAATATGGAAACTTTCAAATTAAAGTCACAAGCTAAAACCAAGTAAATAACCACTTTTTTTTATAACAAATGTGAGACCGTGAGTCTATCAAATGTGAAATTAGAAGAACCACACACACTATGAAGTTTAATATGGCTTGAGAATTTCCTTTAAGATAAATGCATTGCTTATAATACAATATTAATAGAAATATTTGAAAACTGCAGCCCTTGAAGGAGGATATCTCTAACAATATGAATTGATTTTTGACCTTATTAATGGATTTATTTAGCTAAAGTAAACACTTCTTTCCGAGATGAAAGATATTTTTAAATTTCATTAGTTCTCCTAAAGACACACAAAATCAGCAAATCCAGATGCCATTGAAAGTTGTTAATCATATAAGGTGAGTTTTTAATTATTTTTCCTTTTTCGAAGATCTTTACATTAGTTATTAGTTTGTAGACTACATTTTGTTTTCTCTGTTGCTGTATTGGTTTGTATTTTTATCACAATTGCACAGTTATTTATTTATGAAGTTTTGTGCTATCAATTTAGAATATTCTCTTACGTATTTAAAACATTTAGTATAGTTTCCAATAACCTATGATTCATAAATCCCAAATAGTGGCTTAATTGCTTGTATTATTTGTTTATCACTCCCTCATTTATTCTTTATTCATTAGTTTATACACAATAATATTCTCTACCTCATGAATTTCTTATGACACAAAAAATGTATATGGGTTTGGAATAGTACCAGCTTTTAACAATTAGCTCAGTAAATATTAGTTATTATTAGTAGCACTAATTTAACTATTCAATCGTCAGAACCATTATGGACAGGGAAGTGCTATGTAAAAATGATAATGAACAAATTAGACTATCCATTTTACCCTGCATCCCCAGTACTAAGCATCTACCCAGAAGAAGAAAAAATCACTTTACCCTAAGGACATTTGCACTAGACTGGTTATCACAGTTCAATTTACAATTGCCAAATGTTGAAAAAAACTAAATGCCCAGCAACCTAGGAATGGATTAACAAACTGTGGTATATGCATACCATGAAATGCTATTAAGTCATTTTAAAAGATGGATACTTTGCATCTTTTATATTAACCTGGGTTGAGGTAGAACACATTCTTCTTAGCAAAGCATCATAAGAATGGAGAAGCAAGAATCCAATGTACTCAATTGTAATATGAAGCCAGTAGATGACCCAATACATCCCCACATAAGAGAAAACCTCAAATCAATGTAAAGTAGAGAGTAGGAGAATGAGGGGATGGAGGGAGGAAAATGGGGGTTACAGTGCATGGCACACCTCTTGAGGGCTGGACACAATTATAAGAGGGACTTTATCTAACAAATGCAAACAGTGTAACCTAATTATTTGCACCCTCAATGAACCCCAAACAATAAATAAATAAATAAATATGATGAGTAAATACAAATATTTACATACATGAAACTTTCCATGGTTGAGCCAATTATACAAACATAAATGTATTCTGGGTGAGATGGTTTCCTATTAAACATACCAGCAAAAATGCATCAAAATGTCAAGCCTTTCTCAAAATATCCCTTGTCAGTAGCATGTCATCTTTTCTTAAAAACTAAAAATTCTGCTGATACAGGGTTCCCTGCCCCCCCTTAGGACGTGACAGAAACCCCCATTTCTAGGCCTAAGCAAGCTTAACCACATTCTCTGGGTCCAAGTGGGTCCAAATGGCAGTCTGACCAGAGTCCCACCTAAGCGGCCATGGCAGTCTGACCAGAGTCCCACCTAAGCTGCCACTCCCAGAGCAGAGAACACACCCTAAACAAAACAAGACCACATTCTTACACCAGGGTAGTTTTAAAATTAACTTCCTTCTTCAAGCTTCTGGGTTATGACATCCCATCTCCTAAAATACTTTATGAAAAGTGGTTCATAAAGCCCTCAGAGGAGGCCCACATGGGCAACCCACCTGGGAACCTTTGGTATGCCAAAGGCTCTGTCCTGTCTATCCTTACCTATTGATAAAATCGATCCTTCCCTTGCTCTCATGATCTTGGATTCATTCATCAAATCTCCACAACCAATGATTCGGCAGAGGAGAAATTCTATCCACACTGCAAACTATCAAAAATATTAAAGATGCTTTCAGTCTTTGTAGTCTCTGTAATAGAAATAACCCTGCAATGTAAGTTGGGAAAGTTCATTTCAGCTGGACTCCAGCTGTCTGCATACCCCTGGGTAGGTCATTGAAACTTAGTGGTCCATAATAAAGTGAATATCTAGGAGGTGGAGCCCAGGGATTTGTGGTTTTATAAATCTCCCAAGGTGCTCCTGAACCCAGCAAGCCAGTATTATGAAGATTGCTAGCAATTCTAATTCTCTTGCCCTTTGACAAGGATTTCAAAAATCAGCAAATGAGTGCATGGTGTGATTCCTCTTTTCTGGGCAGTATGTAAAAATACATCTAGAAAGCCCCTAGTATTTTATTTTATTTTATTTTATTTATTTTGAGACAAGGTCTCTCTCTGTCACCTGGGCTAAAAATGCAGTGACATCATCATAGCTTATTGCAACCTCAAACTCCTACACTCTAGCCATTCCCCTGGAATGGCCTCCCAAAGGGCTAAGAATGTCCATAGTCTTAAGACGAGTGTTACTAATTCATTTTATCAAATAAACATTATTTTAGATTCAGAAAGGCCTTAATTAAAACAAACATAATAGATGGCTGGTGTGGATGCAGAGAGAAAGGACCATTACTATACTGTTGGTGGGACTGCAAGTTAGAACAGCCTTGATGCAAAACACTACGGAGATTACTTAAAGAACTAAAAGTAGATGTACCATTTGACCCAACAATCCCATTACTGGGAATTTACCCAAAGGAAAAGAAGTCATTCTATCAGAAAGACACCTGTACTCAAATGTTTATTACAGAACAATTCACAACTGCAAACATGTGGAAGCAAACCAAGTGCCCATCAATAAATGAGTAGGTGAATTATGAAAATGTGGTATATTTATACCATGGAATACTACTCAGTTGTGAAGAAGAATGAATTAATGCCTTTTGCAACAATTTGGATGGCACTGGAGCCGGTTATCTTAAGCAAAGTATCTAAATAATGGAAAAACAAACATCACTTGCTATTAAATTGGGACTAAACATGGGCACACGTGTGCACAGAAGGAAGTAGAAATCAACCAGGGAGAGGATGGTGAAATGTACCTGATGGGTACAATGAACACTATCTGGGCAATGGGCTATGACTCAAGCATTATGAAAGTAATCTATGTAATTAAAAACATCAGTATGCTCATAACATTACGAAGTTTTTTTAAGCATTAGAAAAAAAGAATAAACAACTGAATTAAAAACTAAGGAAAAAAACTTGAGTAGACACCAACATCAACAAAGAAAATATACACAGAAGGCAATTACGCATAGAAAAAAGTATTCAGCATCGTAATTCATTAGAAAATTACAAATTAAAACAACAATGAGATGCTACTAGCCAATTATTGGGATAGCCAAAACCTCACTGACAGCAGCAGATTCCAGCAGGATGTGGAGTGCTGTAACTCTCATTCATTGCTAGTTTGAATACTAAATGGCTCAGCCACTTTGCAATACAGTTTGACAGTTTTTTAAGAAAACTATACATGATCTTACTATAATGTCCACCCATGTGTTCCTTGGTATTTATCCAAACGAATTGCAAACTTATGTCCTCTAAAAGAATGCCACATGGATGTTTATAGATGCTCATTTTCCAAAATTTGAAAGCAACAATGATATCCTTCAGTAGATAAATGGAGAAATAAATGGGTAATCCAGACAATAGAATATTTTCAACACTCAAAAAATAATGAGGGATCTAACCACGAAAAAACTTGGGGGAATCTTTGATGCATGATACCAAGTGAAAGAAGTCAATCTGAAAAAGCTACGCACTGTGTGATTCCAACTATATCACATTCTGGAAAAGGCAAAGCCATGGAAACTATTAAAAAAAGATAAATTACTGTCAGGATTAGGAGAGAGGGAAGATACCCTACTACAGAGGATTTTTAAGACAATGAGGATACCTGTGTGATACTAAAATTGTGTTCTAGTCACACGTGTTAAAATCCATACAAATGTACAACTATAACCACAAAAAATGTTTTAAAAACCCATAGAATGTACAACATCAATAGTGAACCCGTCTATAAACAATGGACTTTTGTGGGAATATTGTGTCAATATAGGTTATTAACTGCAATAAATATCTCACTCTGGGGTGGGATATTGATTATGGGAGGGACTGTGTATGGTACAGGGAGCCGGTATACAGCAGCACTGTGCTTTCTCATCCACTTCACTGTGGTGCTAAAACTGTTCTAAAAAATAGTCTGTTAATGAAAAGGACTAGAAAACATACATCCCCATTACATTTCTCTATCAATTTTAACACACAAATGGATTTGTTTTTCTGTAGGTCCATGGGGCATTATTATCAAAAGCCTCATTTTATTGGGTCTCAGTAATTGATCAATTCAGGGGGTGTGGTGTTCCCAGGTTGACTTGTGTTTCCATTGTTGGAACTCAGAACAAACTTTTTCAAAGAGAAAAACATTCTCAGAGTATTTAAATTCATATCCCTAACTTTGGAAGCTGTTTTGACTCAGATTGTAGCTGAGCTCTTGAACTCATACTACTAAACCATCCAACCTGGTACATACATCAATTAGAGCTTCTAATCCATTTTCACAAAAATAAAAACTCACCAAGTTCTGAGTTGCTTTTAAATCTGTGCACCAGCATTTTCTATGAAATGTTAAGAATTCTAGATTTATGGAGTCTCTAGAGTTGACAGGGTTAAATGTTGGGAAAACACTTATATGTGGATTATTGGTAAGCCTTTATTTAAATAAGAGTTTTTAATGTATATCAGTATTCTTCAAAATCTTAGCATTATAATTATGGTTCATATTTACCATATGAATTATTAATTAAAGACCTGGTATGGATTGTCCAGCTAATCCTCAAAATAACCATTAGACATAACTATTTTCATTATCCCCATTTTACAGTAAAATAATTTTAAGCTTACATAGTTTTGATGACTTTCCCAAAGTCTCAGATTTCATAAGTGATGCTGTTTGGATTTAAAGTGATGTAGTAGAATAGTAGAGCTCAAAAATCTAACTGCCTCCATGGGAAGTGGCTCAAATGAGGGGGAATAAAAAACTGGTTTAAAAATCAGCCTTGCCATTTGACTTGTGTCCATAAACATATACTGTGACTAGAAAACATAAAATAATTTTGGGCTGTACACTCGGCTCCCATAGCTCAGAGTGTATGCCACATACACTGGCTGGTTTGAGCCCAGCTGGGGACAGCTAAACAACAATGACAACTGCAGCCAAAAAATAGCCGGGCGTTGTGTTGGGCACCTATAGTCCCAGCTACTTGGGAGGCGGAGGTAAGAGAATCCCTTAAGCCCAAGAGTTTGAGGTTGTTGTGAGCTGTGATGCCACGGCACTCTACCCAGGGCAACTTAATGAGACTCAGTCTCAAAGAAAAGAAAAAAAAGTTGGGGCTGTAAAATTCAGATTGTCCAATATTATGCTTACCTAAACAATCCAGGTAAATATCCAGAGTTGTTTAGTGGCCTGAAAAATGTGCACAGTCGCTTCAGTTTTAGTTTGGAGAATTGAAAGGGGAAGCCAAATTCTTCTCCTTCACACTGACACGTGCGAAGTAATTGCCGCCTCACAGCCACAGGTGCTTTCACTTTTACGAAGTGAACCTTGGCTGAAACAATACTTTGTTTGCTGTTTGATCCTTTTGCGAAAGTCTGGGTTAAATACTGGAAAAGAACTCTAGGAAAAGAGGAGACCAGTAAGCAGAGAACAGAGTAAATGACCCATCTGGCCGTTGGCCTCTTTGATTCTTTAATCGGGGCAGCCCTCTGATCAATGTGGCATGCGGAGGCCTGGGTCAGGCGTTTCCTCAGCGTCCAGCGGTGAAAGAGATGCTCTGCCTAACTGCTACTCAAGGGAAACGACTGGGCTGAAGCTGGGGGAAAGGAAGAAAGAGCGAGAGCCCCAGCCGGGACCTGGGCTGTTACCGCAGGACCCGCAAGGCAGCCGTATGAAGCGCGCCACAAACGCGGGACTAGCCTTCGAAAACTCAGCTAAGCATCTGTGATCTGCCTCCTGAACATTTGTATCTCACTGTAGGAACGAGGAGAAAACAGCTGCACGTGTTTTCTGCAGCGCTGCAAACCTGTCGTGAACGTCGCATTGTTTACATATGGCTATAAGGTCTTCCAGCCCAGGATCCCTAAGCTATACAGCCCGGACAGACATTTACATGACAGCTGTGCCAATTGGAAGCAGCCTGGGGGTGAGCTTGTTTGTTTCCCTGACGCTCCAGTCGCTGCCACCCGCCCCTCCCCCACCGCCCCACAGACACAAATCCAATTCTTCCCCCTTTTTAAAATGAGCTCCGTGTTAATAATAGAACCGCAGTGCAGATGCTCAAAATGGAAATAGCTGGCATTTCCCTAACAAGACTCATAATTCTGCTAGAAATAATGGATTTCAAGTGAAATAGCTCCCGTCCAAGAAGAGTGCTTATAATTCATGACCAGACACCCAAATGAAATCAAAATCTGGGAAACATGCAAAGTGCTAATTTTCTACATCAGTGGAATTTATCAAGTTCCCTCTGATTAATTTGAACAGTGGTTTGGTTGTTCAGTTGGTAGGGCTTTGTTTGCCTTGCAAAGACATCTGAGTGACATTGATTTAAATATTATTGCAACTTCCTGGTTTAGTGCAAAGCTTTTAAAACTGTAAATCACAAACCCTCTGAGCCACAGTGACTAATATTAAGTGTTTTTATTTTTTATTATTCTTTACTATTTGAACGAAAGACTCCTATTTATTTCATCAATGAGGTAAACAGAAATGCATGTTTGGAGAACGAATACCATGCATATCTCTAGGAAGTGGTGTTTAATTCATTACTGTTAATTTAGTTGATTATTAGCGTTCCCCAAAAAATTCTTGTTATACAATAAAGACTATTTACATTTAGCTTGGTTGAAAAATAAACTGTTCCTAAAATGCTTGCTTACAAATAGTTTAACTTAGATATGCCCTGCTATGATTTGAATGCATCCCTCAAAATTAACTTGTTGGAAACTCAATCCCCTACCCGGGGTGCTGGGAGGCGGGGCCTAATGGAAGGCCTAGGAACCATCCTCACAAATGGAGTGGTGCTGTTATTGTGGGAATAGATTCATTGTTATTGTGGGAATAGATTCATTGTCATAATTGGAATTGGGTTCCTTATGGAAGGATGAGTTCCTCTCCCATTTGGCACTGTCTTACCTAACCTTACCCTTCTACCTTCCTCCATGGGATAAAGCAGCAAGAAGACCATCATCAGATGCCAGCACCTTGGTTTTGGACTTCCCAGACTCAAAGACTGAGAGAAAATAAATTTCTGTTCTTTATACATGGCACAATCTGTGACTTTGTTTATAACAACAACATAAAACAAACTGAGACAGGCCCTGAAACCTCTCTTGCACTATCTTACAATATAAAATAGAAAAATATTACCTGACCATGGTAGGTTAAATAATCTCTCCACACTACCGCAGAGCACGATGCTCATGTCCTAACCTCTGAAGCCTTTGATGCTACTCTGTTTGGCAAAAGAGATGATACAAATATAATTAAGTTAAGGATCTTGAGATAGGGAGGTTACCCTGGATGACTGAGGTGGGCCCAATACAATCACAGACATCCTTATAATGGGGAAGCTGGAGATTGGAGGGACTGAAGGCTAAAGAATGAAGGTAGAAAAGAAAAATTTGAAGATTCTTCACTGATAATTTTGAAGACAAGAAAGAAAAAGGCAAAAATATACATACATATACACATCTGTATACGTATGTGTGTGTATGTGTGGATTTTTCCCTTAGAGCTCTTGAGGAAGCACTGCTTTGCTAATATTTTGTTTCAACCAGTGAAAATTAAGCTAGATTCAGGACTCTAAGATGATAAGTTTGTATTACTTTAAGCAATAAAGTTTGTGGTAATTTGTTACAGCAGCAATAGGAAACTAATACACTGACAAACCCCAATTCTTAGAGCAATTAATGTCATTTGAACTAGAAAATGCTGGCTAAGATTTAATATTTCATTTAGCTTAAGATGTAAGATTTTTAGTCATTTTAAAGTAAAACACATTCATCTCACTCTGAAGCCATGTTAGATGATTTAGGATTCTATTCATTTGAACATGGCTGATCCCAGAAGTAGTGTGCCTTTAGAATACCCAAAGGGTGCTGAAAGGATCAAGATAATGAATGAGCTGTCCATTTATTCAGAAAATTATTAGCAGGTGCTGTACAATTCATGTTCTACCATTATACATCATTCTTCAAGTTAGCTTCAGATTCTTAATTGAGGCTTGTATTTCTCTAAGTCTTTCTAAAATTTCCAATATATCAATATACTAAATTCCCATTTATTACCTTATTAAAATAGAAGAGAGATTGTCCAAAAAGGCAAGAGCCCAGAATTTGGATTTTGAAGTCAGAGAACACCCAGGTAAAAATCTCAGCCCCACCATTTATTAACTTTGTGACCTGGAGGCAACAGCCCAATCTCTCTGAGCCTTACTAAACTGGGAATAAAATTTCCCTGTTGGTTTGTTGTAAAGATTAAATGAGGTAAAGATTACCAGTAATGATTATCTGAAATATCAGCAAAATAGCATCACCTTTCATATTGAAAGCTTCCTATACCCATTGATCTAAAGTGCCTTGTTCTCATCAGTGCATGAAGGTCTAGGGCTTAACTCAACATCTAGAATTTTACATTAAAGTTTCTATAGGAAGATGACTGATCTGGATGGGAAAATGTGTCTCTTATGTGGGCTGAGATGTGAAGAATGTGAAGTCCAGGAATGAATAAAATAAGGCCATAGACACCGTCTTCTTGATCATTCACAGATGAGAGCTATTAGACCTATAATAGACCCATAGACCTATTTTAGAGAACAGTTCTTTAAAAAGGGGGGTTGGGAGGGCAGGAAAGATAAATCCTATGCAAAAGTGAAGGAAATGAAATAATTTCAAATGCTACTGTATAGAGAGTACTGTCTGTATGGAGGCTGGCCACTGTGACTGGCTAGACCTATATTAAGCTGGTCTTCATGTGAAGTTTAATTTTTTTTTTTTTTTTTTTGCAGTTTTTGTCCAGGGCTAGGTTTGAACTCACCACCTCTGGCATATGGGGCCAGCGCCTTAGTCCTTTGAGCCACAGGCACCGCCCTGGAAGTTTCATTTTTAGTGGCAGGATTCCAATGTCTATATCAAAAGTTTCTGTGGAGATTAAGCCAAAAATCATCTTGTTTTCTCCCTTCTCCACTTGTCTCTTAAAAAAGTATTGTCCCAAGCTTGTGTTCCATTGCAATTTAAAATGGCTAATACAGAAAAGCAACCATTTCATTGGGGGCAGTCTTCAAATTTAACTATTTAAATTTGCTAACTAAAATTATCTAATGCTGATGATCACACAGAATATTTTTCTAGGAGCCACACATTATTACACATGATATCCAATTTTTTTATGCCCCCCAAAATTCTCTCTTCCCCGGATTTTCAGATGATATAAAAGCACAGCATGCCCTCATTCCCAGCCACAGTCACCAGGATTTGTCTGTCTTTAGTTTTTATGCATCAGCCTTTTCTTAACTAGTGCAAAATACTAGTATTTTTTGTGATGTGTTCTAAGTCCCACCTTTAAATTGTCCCATTCTGAGTGGCAGGGACACTGAATGATGCTGACTGTATATATAGACTGGCTGTCCAAAGCAATTCCCATGTAATTCTTTCCCATTGCCTTATATCTTGGCATAGTAATAGCAAGTAAAGACTAGATTTATAATGACTATTAATGTCGTTTGAAGAGAGAAGTCAGTGTCCCTACAAATGAGGAATTAATGCTGATCCCTAAATGAAGTGTTGGTACAGCCAAATGCTGTGACAGCATTGCCTTGCAGTCTGTTTAAGAGGCATTTCAATCACGACATGACACCTCTGTCTACAGTAGCCTATGCAGCCACACTAAAGTAGAAAAGGCCACTCATTCCAAAACGTATAGCCATTCGGGAAACTAAAAACATTTTGTTTAGCTTCTAAGAGAAAATTCTAAACTATTTTACTAATATCCTAGAAACAGGGGGTTGACCTCTATTGCTGAAAGTGAGAAATGGTGCTTATGTTTCAGGTACAGTAGTATAGCAATGACCACCATCACTGTTAGCCATGTACCTTTCATGTTCAAGGTTAGGCTGCAAAGACCTTGCCATCAGAATAGCCCCTAGACGTTAGTGAAAACATACTGTATTGCACAAAAGTAATTTTCCCTTAGAACAAGCAGGACTTAAGTCTCTCTAGCTAGTCAATTTTTGAGGAATTATTGAATATATATAAACCAATAGGTCAATACGATTGGCCCCATCAAGATTGCAAGCCTCATTCCGAACTCATGTCTATGAGAGACTATGGTAATTTAGAAGCAAAGATTTAGTCTACTTACTTCAAAGTGTCAAATGTAATTATTGCTTAGTGATGTTTCAGATTTAAGGGTCCTAGAGAATACCTAGGACCTGGAATATTTTGTTCATATCACTATTGGCATTTTGCTTTGAGATTCAGCTGTGCTTTTAAGACCAAATAACACATTAAAAAAAAAATCCATCTCTTCTTATCCACCTCCCACCCTCTGCCTCCTCTATGCTCACCAAGGATTCTCATCACAGTCTTTTCAGCCAATTCAAGGCAAATACAGATCTGAGACCCTGCCTCAGTTGATCCTCTAATTATAATGATGTTTTGGTAGATCATAATCTGTCTTTCCTGCACAAATCAGAAACATGAATCTCTTTATAAATGACCTATGTTTCGTCTACATCTTTGAGCTTATGTATTTTTCTTCCAATCTGTGAAGCAATTATCTGTTATTATAATTTAAATATGAATTAATTCAACCAGAGAGTCAGCCTGTCTCTTAGAAGGCATTGTAGATTAATGAGTAAATATGTATTAGCATGTCTTAAAACTGCACATTATTGACCTCAGAGACAACAGGGAACTATAATGACTGATTATGTAAATCCTCAATTGCAGATTGTTGCTCTACTCCATAATGTCATTAATTTACATTAATGTCAGTCTTTCCCTACCAGAAACTCATTAATTAGCTGTTCTTTGACACATACTCCGATGTAGACTTTCTGTGAGTCATTAAAGTCCTTTGTGTGGAGACCTCCTTGAAGACCTTTTAGTTTGCTTATAATTGACAAGCCAGATGACAGCTTTTACTGTTGATCATAAAACTGCAGCTGATTCACTCATGCACTGGATTTATGTTTTGAAACCTTTCCTTTTAATGATTTTGCAGAGAAAATGTTTAAATCCAGGTACATCTTATTTATTTGGTGGTCTGAAATGCACCTTTTCTGCAAGGTCAAGTTTTCTAAACAAATGTACAATTGCTTTGGGGGATTTTATAATAGGAATCATGCGAATTCTCTTTTTAAAAGTCTCATGTTTTAAAACAATTTCCTGAACTGGAATTTAACGGTACAGATTTCTATATGTTTCACCTGTTGTCTAACTGAATTCAGCCCCTGGAGCGTCCAAGGGCTGACAACCTCCTCTATCTCCTGGAAAAAGCCAGCGTCATTTAGACTGGAGGCAGTGTTTACCAACTAAGGGGACTTAGGTTTCAGATTGCTTTGCTTTGTGTTTGTTTTATTTGAACCCATGATTGTACTACTAGTCACCATAATTCATTCATTTCTTTTTTCATTCCAAAGTACTTATTAAGCACCACCTAATAAGTAATTCTATACCCATTATTATCTAGAAAACAATAAACAAAAGAGACAGAAAAATGTCACCCTTCCCAAAGCTTACTTTTTAACGTGAGAAGGAGCTAGACAATACGTGAGAAAGTCACCTAAAAGTATTGAAAACAATAGATAGGGGTACCAAGAAGTATAGAGGAGCAGAAAGGCCAAGGAGCAAGGTTGCAGGGGAGGCAGTAATTTGAAGTCAGGTGATCAAGGAAGAAGGTATAGGACAAAGGTTTGAATGTGAGGAAGAAAGGAGCTATGCAAGGCATCTTGAGGAAGAGAATTCCAGGCAGAGGAAGTGCCTGGAAGAAGGTGAGTGGGTGGAGCAGAGTGAGGACAGGAGGAGGAGACAGGTTCAGGGAGGTAGTGGGAGAAGAGTATTGTGGGTTAGGAGAGCATTGAAAAGGTGCTAGCTTGGCCAGCACAGTGGCTCACAACTATAACGCTAGCCGTCTGGGAGGCCGAGGCAGGTGGATTAACGCTAGCCGTCTGGGAGGCCGAGGCAGGTGGATTGTCTGAGCTCACAGGTTGGAGACGAGCCCGAGCCAGAGTGAAGCCCCATCTCTAAAAATAGCTGGGCATTGTAGCAGGTAACTATAGTTTGAGCTACTCAGGAGGCTGAGGCAAGAGAATTGCTTGAGCCCAAGAGTTTGAAGTTGCTGTGAGCTATGATAACATGGCACTCTACCAAGGGCAACAAAGTGAAAATCTGTCGAGAGAGAGAAAGAAAGAAAAAATATTCTAGTTTTCATTCAGATACAGGGATTCCTGGGGGGGGGGTTAGAGCAGAGCAGAGAAAGAATCTGAACATATTAACAGAATCTTTCTAGTTGGTCTTTTAAAAGAAGCTATTTGGGCTAGGTGGTTGGACAAGGGTGAAAGCAGAGAGAACTCTTAAGATGATATTGTGGTAATATAGGCTGGCATCAGAGTGACATTAGCAATGTATTGAGCTAAGCCCAAATTGCAAATATACTTGGAAAAATATATATATTATGTATAATGTGTAATCAAGACTTGCTATTGGGTTCAGTGCTATATAACAAGAGAAAATCAAAGATGACCCAAATGTTTTGACCTGAGTAACTAGAACTATGCACTAGCTATTAATCCAGATGAGAAGAACCATAGGAAAAGCAAATTGGATGGTATGCAAGTGGAATCAGAAATGTATTTTCAAGATTTTTAAGTAGGAGCTTCCTATCAAATACCTATTGGAGACATTCAGTGGCAGTTGAATATTCTAAGACTGGAGTTTAGGGTAGCTATCTGGGCTAACGGTGTTCACTGGGACATCACGGGAGCAAAGATGGTGTTTGAAGCCAACATAGAAGGATCCCTGAGATAGAGACAATATAGTAGGAAGCCTAACCACTCACCACTGGAGCCCCCAGTAGAGAAAGGTCAGAGGATGGGAAAGCTCCAGCAAAGGAGACTAAGGAAGAGTAGCCGGCAAGGCAGGACAGAAACCAGAGGGTGATGAGGAAGCCAGATGGAGTAAGTGTGTGAAGCAGGGAGTATTCAACTGCTCCAAACACTGAGATCACCCAAGAAGACTGAAGGTTAACCAGGGGATTAAGTAACACGGAGGCTGCCGGTGACCGTGGCAGGACAGCTTTCAAACCAGTTGCTTCCTACCGTATTTTTTCACATCCTTGACTCCTCCCCATCAGTATGCTACTATTTAAGCTGATGATGGAAGTAAAGAATGCTCAAGAGAGGATGGAGGGAGAAGAATTAGAATCAGTGATTATGGAAAACAATTAGGATGAATTCTCTTGAAAAGGGGAACATACTGATCAAAGTCAAGATAAGGTGCAGTTATTACATGGGTCGCTATGAAATGCTCTTGAGCATTGAGGTTGATGGAATATTCTGTTGAAATCGTATGAAGGAGCACCTGGGACAGAGGGCACTCTTACACAGGTATTTCTCTCCCTGTATTCCTCCCATGCCCAGAATTACAGCTTTTGGAACTTTTAGAAGTAACAGAGGTGCTTAATTAAGAGAAAATATAGAAAAAATACCTAAAATGTTAGCACACAGATATCCTGAATAACCACCCTGGGTTACAGCTCACCACTGCCATGGGTGTTGCTATCAATGAACTTCAGGGCCTTCGTCTCTGCTTTGTTCTCTTACTCTCAGAATAACCTTAGGTGCCCTCCCAGGTTTCACTTGCTCCAAATTAAAGAGAAAAGGCCCAATTGGATCTCTGTGGTTCCTGTGGGCTGAGATTCTATAATGTAGGAGGTTGATGGCACTGTAGATTCCTAAACAGTGTGAACAAACTTCATTTTTAGACAACCAAATGGTGTTTTCCTGTTGCAGTTGGAACCTGGATCTTAAAATGATGGCATCTGCAAAGTAATATCTGAAAGATTTTAGACCCTCACTTTATTCTAGGAACAATCTTTTGAGTCATACTCATAAATTTGCAAAGCAAAAAATATTCATTAACATTATTCCCAAATTGCTCCCAGGAAGGCCTCAGATGGAAGAAGTGATCCAAATGTAGATGCTTAAGACCAACATTCAGTGCATCAGCTTTAAAACGTACTTCATAGTTTTCGATGTAACAGGAACACCCGCAAAGATTTTTACAATGGTAACTGTTTGGATTTTCTTCTTCAGAGGTGAGCTGCCCTCTGCAAGGGGGTGTCCAGCACGGAGCTGGAAGAGAGATAGCCGAGGAATGATGACTTAAAGGAGCATGGCTTATGCCTGGGGGGAAGCAATGTCTGATATCTCACATAGGATTGCCATTACTGAGCAATAAGATTCTATGCGAACTCAGGCCTCCATTCAAGCCAGCAAAGATTTAAACTACAGACTTGCGTTAACTGTGCTTTGGGAGAATCCATGGAGCTAAAAAAGGCGTGCCTGTCTGAAAAAGCAGTTATGAAGTAGCTAGAAGTGACAAAAAAGATAATCTCAGGACAGGGTGTGTGGCAAGAGACAACCACAAGATGCTTGCGGAAAAGATAAGTGGTCTTGTTGGAGTCTCAGAAATAGTAATAGAAAACAAATTCCTGGTACCAAATCTAGAATTCCTGAAGTTATTTTTTTATGAGGTTTGACCATCTTAGTTGCGGGGCTGGATAACTTGGGGACATTCAAGTTTATTCTCACTCGAGTCTCTGAACCTGTGACTCACGAGAGAATAGATTGTAAACGGATCCATTATCCACTGACACAGAAAAATCTTGACACGATAGGAGTTTTTGACATAGTTAATTCCCTGTCCCAGATCTTCTCTCTTCTTCCTCTTTCCTAAGTAATCCTGAGTATGTTTTATTGTGCCGTTAAGCCAGCAGAAAATCTGAGCTTCCCAAGTTCCCAATTAAGGAAGCCACATGGCAAATCCATTGGGGTCAGGGGATGGCATTTACAGGCAAGCTTGTTGAATAAGAATTACTCATACAGGGTGTAGGTGTGTACCTTTTTGCATTTTGCCCTTTGCCCTTCCACTTCCAAAAGCCTGCGGATGTAACAGACACCTTACAATCAGGAAAATGAAAGCTGCTTACGCAGAAAAAGAACAGGGGTCTGGTCCCTTGTAAGTGCCCCGAATTGTGATGCCACCATGCAAACCTAGGCCTTCCTCCTTCAGGCTGTGTCACTGTGTGAGAAATATAAAGTTGTTTTTCTGTTCAATTAAAACATTATTCATGTATCTGTTACAGGAAGCTGAACAGAATGCCAATGGTCCTAATTTTTAATTCAGGAATTTTTTTCATCCTCAAATCTCCGCTTCTCATTTCCTTTTTTACATTTCCAAAAGTAATGACCTTGCAATGGCATTTCTGATGTCCATGCTTAACTTGTTTACTAAATCATGTGCCTGGTATTTTCTAAATCATTAATTTCTGCTCCTAAGAAATATGCAGACTTGATAATTTATAAACAATAAAGTTTATTTGGCTCATGGTTCTGGAGGTCAAGAAGCTGGCTGGCACATGCAGCCCTCTTGCTGGCAGTGATAAAACAGTTTTCTGGGTTTTAAGGAGGAGCATAGGATAAAATCTTATTGACTTGCCTACCTAAGGATTGTGCCCTACTGGCTAATTTAATTAGTTCTGTCACAGTCTAATTTAACTATTCGATAATTAGGATCCATTATGGACAGGTGAGTGCTATATAAAAATGATGAGTAGGTGGTGCCCGTAGCGCAAGCGTCTAAGGTGCCAGACATATGCACCAGACCTGGTGGGTTTGAATCCAGTCTGGGCCTGCCAAACAATGACAACTACAACCAAAGAATAGCTGGCCATTGTGGTGGGCACCTGTTGTCCCAGCTACTTGGGAAGCTGAGGCAAGAGAATCACTTAAGCCCAGGAGTTGGAGGTTGCTGTGAGCTGTGATGCTACAGCACTCTACCCAGGGAGATAGCTTGAGGCTCTGTCTCTAAATAAATAAAGACATAAATATGATGACTAACAAATTACTCAATTTACAATGCCTAAGAACGGAAACAGCCTAAATGCCCACCAACCCAGGAATGAATTAACAAGCTGTGGTATATGTAGACCATGGAATATCGTTCAGCCATTTAAAAAGATGGAGCCTTTACACCTTTGTGATTTGAAAGTTTTCTGTAGTGTTAAGTTTTGATTCATTTTGCTTTATTGTTTATAGGTCTGCTGTAGTTATTTTTTCTCATAGTTACCATGAGACTTACATAAAACTTCTAGATATACTCTATTATAGCAAGTTCTCAAAAACTGCCATTTTATTCGACATCATTTTATTATAACATGGACTACTTGAGATGAATGTAGATAATGGTAGGAAGAAAGCTGCAGTGGAAGCGACTCCATCTTAACCTATGCACGGATTGTTTTAAGCTAACGACGATTTAACTCCTGCCACATAAAAAACTCTGGACTTTCACCACCCCACACAATTTATATTTGAAAGTCACAATTTACATCCTTCTGTGCTGTGTAATAACTTATGGCTGTTTTGACTGTTTTGATTTTTAACTGTCAGACTGCAGACTTACACGCCACCATTACAATACAAGGATATTCTGTATTTGACTATGTATTTCTCTCTACTTGTGAATTTTATACTTTCTTACATATTCATGGTAGTAATTATCGTCCTTTTATTTCTACTTGAAAAACTCCGTTAAATATTTCTTGTAAGAGAGATCTAGTGGTAATGAATTTCCTCAGCTTTAGCTTGCCTGTTAAAGACTTAAATTCTCCTTCACTTGCAAAGGAAACTTTGCTCTGCTGGGTGTAGTATTCTTGACTGACTTTCATTTTTCCTTTTATCACTTTGAATATATCTTTCCATTCCCTCCTGGTCTTCAGAGTTTCTGCTGAGAAAACCACTGATAATCTAAAGGAGAGTCCCTTATATGTGACTTGGCATTTTTCTCATTGTTCGCAAAATTCTCTTTCTCTTTAACTTTTGTCAGTTTGATTATAATGTGTCGTAGAGAGGACCTCTTTAGGTTGTTTCCATTTGGCAGCCTTTGAACTTCATGGATCTTGGAAGATTTGGGAAAACTTGGAAAGGTTTTTGCAATTATTTTATTAAATAAGCTTCTTATCCCTCTCATTGACTCTTCTCCTTCTGGAAATTCTGTAAGGTCCCATAAGCTGTTTTCACTGTCCATAAGTTCTGTAGGCTGTCTTCACTATTCTTTATTCTTTTTTCTTCCTTTCTCTCTCACTTTAAAATGACCTATCAAGTCCAGAGATCCTTTTTACTGCGTGAACCAGTCAGTCATTAAAATTCTCAATTGTATTTTTTTAAATTTCATCGATTAAATTATGAAGCTTTAAGATTTCTGTCTGGTTCTTTTATTTTTATCATTATTTTTATCTATCTCTTCATCAATTTCTCATTTAGATCATGAGGTGTTTTTCTGATTTCATTGAATTGTCTATTTGTTTTACCTTGTATTTGAGTTTACTTAAGACCATTATTTGGAATTTCTTTTCAGGCAGTTTGCAAGTTTCAGGCAATTTCTAAATTTGGGTAAATTACTGAAGAACTATTGTTTTCATTTGGTGTTGTCATTTTCTTGTTTGTTTTTTGGTTTTTCATGTTTCTTGCATCCCTGTGTTGATGTCTAAGCATATGGTGGATTATTAGGGCAAGGGCTTTAGGGGTGGATTCTGTTTTATTCTTTTTCACTGTGTGTGTGGAGAGGGGAGCTAAGAGGATCTCTCTTGATGCTGGACCAGACAGAGCTCATAGGCAACCACTGCAGGTGTGGAATCCAAGACACAGATACTCAGAACAGCTGTGCAGCTGGTCCCTAGGCTGAGTGTTTTGCAAAACAATGGCAGCACCCAGGACTCAAGGCAGAGGTTCACTCTCCAAAGCGTAGGTGGATACAATTTTACTCCGGATCCAGAGTCTTTTTTCAGCATCACAGGCCCGGGGGGCTGTGATACAACTGTACTGCTGGCCTTAAGGGGCAGAGAACAGCGCTGGCATAGCTCCAGGGAAGAGCAATGTTCTGGAGGTTTGAACCCTGGAGATCATGGCACAGCTGCAATCCATGATTCAGAAACAACAACTTCATTGGCAGCTTAGGAATCAGGGGATGATGCACCAGCAATGGTGACTCTGGCCCCCTGATAGTGGGACATGATGATGGACCAGGCTCCGTGAAGCCAGCTGCAGTAGCAGCAAGGACCCAGGAGCTTTGGGATAGGGAAACAGTGCAGTGAAAGCTCCATTCCCTGGACAGGTGGGGTGCCTCAGAAGCTAAACTGCGGGTGGCTAGCCCAGTCCCAGGAGATATGGTGGTTTGGTTATCTAGCCTGGAGGGAAGGGTGGCATAGCTCAAGCCAGTTCTAATTGGATCTCAGGTACTACATGTGCTCAGCTCCAGAAAGCACTGCCCCATGAGTCAGTGTACTCTGAATCTATATGGTGTGGGAGTGGCCACTGTCTGATGTCCAGGACGTGTGAGTTGTCTGGAGGGTGAGTTGCTGCTTCAGCTGTGGCAACGGAGACATGACTGCTTTAGTAGTTGGAGGCTCTAGATTTAGGGGGTTAAGGGCTCCTCTTCAGCTACACCAGCCATTGGGATGAGGACAGTGGTAGCTTGACTCTAGAGAGTGGGGCATAGCGGGAGCTTTGATGGACAATGACACACCACTGGGTGGGCATGTTGCAATGGGGCTGAGCCCCAGGGATGGAGGCGTGCAACAGGTACTTACCTCTGGAGCGGGAGGCACTCTCGCAGTGGCCGCAATGCCAAGATGGATGGGACAGAGCCGCCTGGCCAGCATGGCAGCGGACAGCATCAGCTGCTTCTCAGGAGGTCGCTCAGCATGTGGACTGTGAGCAGCTCCCTCAGCTGGGCTCAGAGCCCATGAGAACTTCAGAAATCGCTAGCAGTAAAGGCTGCACACGTTGTCAGTGGTGCGGGGTTTCTGGGGGGCCTGTAACTCTTCTCTTCCTGGGAGGGAGAAGCTCTTCCTGGCACTCTGCTGACTCTGACTTGGGGACACGTGGCAGAAGCCAGCCGTTGCCTGCCCTTCCCTGCGGCTTCCTGGATTTCTGCACTCTACAGAATTTCCGATGCTTCCTTCACATTCTACAATCCTCTCCTTTCAGTATTTTAGTCAAAATGTAGTTCTTCAGTTATTATTTTGGATTTTTTCCACGGGCAGGCTCCTAGGCGATCTGGTTGACATAATCTTAATTCCAAATCCTTTTTGAAAGTAGTTGATAGTTGAATACAATAGAATTATTCAATTATTAAGTAGAATTTTATGAAAATAAGTATTATGATCTATGTTTAGCTCTTTATCTTTTTTATCTTCTATGGGCAACGGAGACTGACCTGATTTACCTCTCTCTTCTCATTTTTCTCTTAACTTCCTCCCTCTGCTGAGCTCCCTAATCCTGCTTACAACTCCTTGTAATAACCTCACATCTGCTTCTAGTTGGGGATTTTTCTTAAAATTAAGTTGAAAATCAAATCTGATCTCTCATAGTCTTACTGCTAACCCTAGAAATGGTTATGACATCTTGTTCTGTGAGACTAGGGACACAGAAAGGACACATCTGCTGAGCCTGGGTATGTCATAGAGAGACTGTGTCATGCCTCTCTCTATTTAAGGGACTTGCAGTTGAATTAAAGGAAGGGAATTATTACAATAGAGGTATAGAAAAAGTGACCAGTTGTACAAAGCCTGCCTCCCAACGCAACATTCTCAACATGGAATCTGGGGATTCAGATGAAGTGAGACTCAGATACGCTTTATGGGAAGGATTTAAATGCACCATTAGTAGGCTTGATGGTGCTTTAATAGTGTATGCTAATAATGACAGCTATCCTTGATTACTTTCCGTGTGCTAGATATTATATTAAGCATCCTATAAGTCACAGTAAATCTTCATCGCAGTTCTATGGTTTGAAATGATGTTTTATTATTATTCCCATGTTAGAGAGGAGAATATTGAGTGTTGGAGATGTGTGTTACTTTCCCAAGGTTGCCTAGCTAATAAATGATGAAGATAAAATATAAGCTCAAGGTAGTGTGACCCTGGATCTGTCTCAGTTCTTGGTGGGAGGATCTGCAAATATAAATATGTCTACTTTTGATCCACTTACCATAATTTAGAATTGTTGGCTCTTAAATTATGCTCAGTTAGTGAACTAATTTCCCTGGATTTCAATACGATGGCTTTAAACTCAAGGAACTCTATACTGGGGTTTGCTTAATGGGCTGATAAACTGCCAGGATTGTGAATTCATTGTTAAATGTTAGCCTGGAAGTGGAAGATAAGGATTCACATGCTTTGTCTACAGATGGAGCAAGTTGACATTCAAAGCTGCAAAATATAGCCAAGCAGTTTAAGAACTGAGGGGAACATAAGTTCAAGACCCAAGAGGGGAGCATGAGACCAGACAATATGCCAATTAATGGAATTAAACTGAAAAGACTTAAAATGAGGTCCCCTCAGGAGACGATGTAAAAGAAAAGGCAGTTAATTCAATAAGGACAAAAGGATAAGCGAGCTAACTATGAGAGGATCAGAATATTTAAAGTTGATAGTGTCTTAAGAATTAAAGAACATTGGCTTGTGATTGCTCTGAATTTATTCTGCCCCGGTAGTTCCCTCTAATTTGGTCCCCTTCATCCTCTGAACAAATACGCCCAAACTGAGATTCCAGAACAAAAGAAATAATCCTTTTTGTTGCAGTCAAGCTATAAAAGTGATTATGATCAGCGGCCATTCACAGAGGAATAAATAAAGGTCCATCCATCACACTGGTAAAGTTTCGGTCCATTTGCTGGGCTGCATTGCAAAGACAGTTTCACATTTTGGCTGTTTTAAAAAGGTACACTTAACAAAAATAAATTGTATTTGGAAACTCCCAAGTACATTGAGAGTTTAAATGCACAATGTAATTTCCCTTTGGCTAATCAGGTTTTAAAGTGCCAGAGGCATGGCGGGGGGCTGTTAACAGAGTGCCATAGAGTAAATCTGTATGTCTCTTAGCAAATAACTGAAAATAGGAATTTATGAAATTCTATTATGAGATACATTCTCTAGAAAAGCAGTTGTGCAGTGCTATTATTCAATTGCGTATCAACAAATGTGCCTCTAAAGGCCAAAATCTGAAGTCCACAGCAGGGAGTGGGTTCAAGATGTTACACCACAACCAAGGCATCGAATTCAGCTAACTGAGCTTTGGCAAGTGCACCTGCCAAGGGACAGCATCTCCAGGGAAACACAATTAGTAGAGGCAGATGATTACTGACTATGGAGGGTTGTAAACTTGAGGAACCAGTTGTGGGGAAGAATGGGGTTTGTCCATGGATGTCAAGAAGGCTGAAACATTCACAATTATGTCAAAGAGCATCTGCATCTAATATTCGTACCCGGGGATTGTCAGACTTTATGATTGTTCTGCAACTAATAAACCACACATTGTCTCTTCTTTTATAAAATCCCAATCTATACAGATTTCATCATCTGAAAAATTCAGAAGAAAGACCAATAAATTCTGAAGTATATGGGGTGAGTTTTTTTGGTGTGAGTGACCTAGATTTTTAGGTAAACCAATGACACACTTCAATTTTTTTTTTTTTTGCTCTGCTTCACTAAACCTACGTACATGCACAGTATGTATAACTAAAACTGGTTTCCTAAAGGGAGAAAAATGTTGTTAGTTCATAAAGAAAGATAGTAGTATGCTATAGTCCGTGGTAATTCTCTCTTGCAAAGTACAGGTATCTTACAGTACCTGTTCTTAGTTCAAATTGAAGGTGAAGGATACGAATTCTGCTCTATTACACAGACATTCCTGCCTCCTCTGTTTTTTTGCTAGCCATATAGTTTGAAGCAGTGGTCCCCAACCTTTTTGGCACGAGAGACCAGTTTCATGGAAGACAAACATCTCCACAAAGGATAGGGATGGGTGGCACTCACGCGATACTTTCAGCAACGATGATGCTTCGCTCTGTCACCCCTGCTCGCCTCCTGCTTTGCCGACCAACTTGTACGTTTCACAGATGACAATTTTTCCATAAGGTTGGGGTGGGGGAGGCAGAGGCTGAACTCTGGAGCCCAGCTCCTGACAGTCTGTGGACCATTACCGATTCCTGGCCCAGGGGTTGGGGACCTCAGGTTTAAAGGACTTACCATTCAGCTTACAGTTGAGAACATGACATAGCAGAATTTCTGCCCCATTTGTGCTCGTGAATATTATCATTTAACTAAGAATAAAAAAGGGACACTCTTGGGGCCCCTACAATCCCTATGAAGGGCTTCTTAAAGAGATCCTTTTCAAAACGGTGTAAGTCTGGCATTGCTGTAAGTATGCTCCCCTAGAAATTTTAATATATTTTTTATAAGAGTCAACAGATTTATACCCAGAGGGGCCAAGGATGAGAACCTAGAGATAAACCTCAACAAAATTTGAAATACTTGAAATCTGAATATACATTTGAAGCACATTTATGTTTAACACAGAGCTGAATACTTCCTGACACACTCCACAGGTGAATGCCAATTTTCCTATTTCTCAGTAGCTGTTTCATCTTATGGGTGGCAAAAGATTAAGAAAAGAACCTTTTAATAATAATGAACTATGATAACATTTAATCCAACACATCTCTGCACACCAACATCGCAGTAGAAATAGCAGCTGTAGCAATTAAAATCTTCTACTTATTATGTGTGTGGCAATATGCTAGGTACAGGAGAAGAAGAAAACGGTGGATGACTCGTGGTTAGCCATGATACATACGTGTGGTGTGCTATGCTGATGCCAGCAGAGCAGTGAGCTGGAGAGGGAACTAACAATTTTATGAAGACTTTGTACCTTAACTCATAGATCTTTAGAGAAAGGATAGTATATTCCAGACACTAGACCAAGAACTCTCTAGATTTTTAGGTAATTTAATTCCAAGCAATAGAAGTGTTTTTTTTTTTTTTTAGAGACAGAGTTTCACTTTGTCACCTTTAGAGTGTCTTGGCGTCTCAGCTCACAGCAACCTCCAGCTCTTGGGCTTAGGTGATACTCTTACCTCAGCCTCTCGAGTAGCTGGGACTATAGGCACCTGCCACAACACCCGGCTGTTTGTTGTTGTTGTTGTTGTTGTTGTTCCAGTTTGGCTGGGGCCGGGTTTGAACCTGCTACCCTCGATATACGGGGTTGGAGCCCTACTCACTGAGTCACAGGCGCCACCCACAATAGGAGTTCTTGAAGTTCACATTGAGAAAGTAGAGAATTATCGTGGGTTTGATTATTTGGAGAGGGTTACATGGGGTAGCCAACCCAACAAATATGTCTTATAAGACAGGGTAGAATTAATAAATGTTGAAAAATATGTGTGGTGTTTGCAGGGGAAGAAGACCTTTGAGATAGACTAATACAAGTAAGGCAAAGTGGGAGGAATTTTTCAAGAGCATTCGAGGAATGAGGACTATGACAGTTTTGCTGGGCTTATCATTTGTCATTCCAGTGACACTTTGTTGATCCAAAGGCTGTCAATAATTCATCTGACCTGTTTACTTTCATAGCCACAGAAACACCAAAGAGTGATTCTTTCATTTTTATTTTTCAGATTCATGGAAGACAGCAAATGCTCATTGACTCAGCATGGCGATGCCAACTCCTTATTCTGCACATTGTGAGTGTTGCTGCAGAGCTGTTCATCCACTGTCTTGGTCAGTGTTGAAAGGTCAATGTTCTCTTTTTATATTTAGAGCAGCCAGAGCTGCTTTAATTCAGAGACAGGGTCTGACTTAGATTGAACCGTGATTCGCTTAGTCAGCAAGAAATTATCTTGTAATTTTGAGATTGCTGACTAGGAAGTGTATTCAACTTAAAAAGAAGTCTCTGCTCCTTCAGCCGAAGAAAATTCTGTACCATCCTATCAGAAAGTCACAGATTTCCCTGTGAGGCCCTTTTGAGTACCTTGGGTGACATGATCTGGCCAGGAAAAGAGAGAGATCAGTCCTTAAAACCAGAAGTCAGGAGACTCAAAGAGATCTGCAGCTTTTACTGCTCCAATCTCTCTCTCTCTCTCTCTCTCTCTCTCTCTCTCTCTCTCTCTCTCTCTCCATTTGGAAATGAGGCCACCGCATGGCTGCACACCCTCGTTAAAGCAATGTAGAAGGCCTGAGCTTTTCAGAGTAGCACTGCCAAATCAGAATTTACAAACACAACTTAAGTTTCCCAAACTTCTGTGTCCTTTGGGTTATTTTTTTTCCTTTAATGTCCCCAAATAAAATAACTCTTTTCCCCAGTCTTCAGCAGTGAAGCTATTCGGTGTGCTCTCCTAAGAATTTTTAAAAATGCTTAGGGAGTGTCACTGCAAACCGGGTAGGACCCGGCCCTCCAGGCTGCCACCCAGGCATTTCCCTTCATTTCCTCCTGCCCTCTCCTGACCACTTCCTGCATACATTATTTTCTCTGGTCTGCTTTGGTTCACTGCAAAGCCTCACCTTTCATTGCGCTAAACCCCACTAAATTCAGGTTTTTGTGTTTTAAAAGCTTTGAATTGATGTGAGAATTAGCCAAAAAAGCAACAGTCAGAACTCAGCGGCTTCTCCAGGTGTCCTGGCCACACCCCATCAAGGGAGAGATGTCTTGTCGGCTGTCTCCTCCTTGGCCTTGGCTCCTGGCCGAGCCCTTCTCCTGTCTGAGTGTACGTTGCTTCTCTTTCACTCACTTCCTGGACTTCGGTCCCCCAGAGAAAACCCCAAATGCTTCATGCACCTTAAGAAATCTCTCAGCAGAAATTCAACCCCCATCTTTCCCAGGGAAAAAAACTTCTACATTATATCTAAATAAATTCCTTTTAATTATTTTCATCCCTCCCTCCATACAAAGTCTGTGACCAAAATCTTCTCTCCCCAAAACTATGTCCCTCTGAGCGGAAATGCAAAAATAGCTATTGGCATCTTTTAGAACAGCAGCGAGTTTGTCATCTTTGTGAACAAGCTGGAGCCAAGAAAGATGCTGGAGATGCGACGGAAGTGAGTAAGGAGGGACCAGAACGCTGAATCACTTGGACAGAAGTGCTCTCAGATGGTGGGACTTGGAAAAAGGGGAGCCCGAAACTCAAACGTGAATGAGGCTGCAGGGGTCAGCCCAGAGCTCCCTGGGAGCTCAGACATGATAGCCTGAAGACCCAGACTCACAGTCCCTGTGATTATAACACAGTTATAACACAGCAGTTATAACACAACTGAGGCCACAGGGATGTGCTCGATGAAGCTCTGAGACCCCTCCTAAGAGTCCATCTTCCAATTGTTTGGTCAGCAAATAGGTACCTCTTATATCAAAATAGAATGTGTTCCTCGTTATCTCCCTCGCTGATACCCAAGTAATTTGCAATAATAGTCTGCAAAAAATAAAGGATCCTTTAAATTAAAAAACAATTATATGTCAGTATGTTCTATTCTTTCAAGTAGATCTATAAGGAGAACAATTAGGTGCATACAATGAGAAACACTTGTCAAAGACATACCTGAAAATTTCATAAGAATAGCAGACCATTCATTTTATGGAAAAATTATACTTTAAACACTTCTGCTATATATATATATGTGTGTGTGTGTGTGTGTGTACTTGTGTATATATATGTACATATGTACACGTGTATATATATGTACATATATATTTAAAATTGTCTTTTTAAAATGCCATTTTAGTTTCTATCCTAAAATAACTGATCTAAAAACAAAATGAATATGTATTTGAAAAAGGGCAAAAAAATTCCCCTTTTCTGTCTTGTTATAGCCTATACCATTGTTACAGATACTTTTCTAAACTTATTGCCTTCTAACTACGTTTGTTAACGTCCGGTGATGAATATTCACACACAGGCATCAAGGCAAGTAAATTGTGTTATTTTGGTGATCTTGGGAGTAAGAAATCTCCCCCCACTACCTGTTTTTATAGCTGACCTTTTGGAAAGAAATCCCTCTTGAAATGTCCTACTTTAATTTGTGATTTTTTTCAAACTAGGTTGTCACATATGCTTTAATGGTACGGCATTTCCTAATGAAACCAGTCCCGTTTCTGTGATTTTTGTGCTCTCCATGTGATCTCTTATATTGAGTACCATCTTTATTAATAATGCACTGTTCTGTACATGTTTTCCATTTAAGGGATTTATACACATCAGGATGGATCTCTTCTTGACCAGAAGCCAATAAAAATACCTTGGCAAATGCTCATTAGATATTACTTATATAAAAAAAGATCTTCTTGTACAGAAAAGTTAAATAAAGTTCTCAGAGGAGTCCTTTTGTGGTTCTTAATGTAACGTGTGGTGAAGTCTCACACTTCTGTGACTTCATGAAAGAATTAATTTAGTGCTAAAAGGAAGTAAAGAAACACAAAAGTTGGAAGATACATGTTATCGTTTCTTTGGCTTCTGCTGCACAATCTCACATATGACAGAAGAAAGATATGGATATAAGTCTGTTTCTGCCCCAAATCAATTGTCCACCTTTGAATGGGTCTTTCAATGTCTCTGGCTCTCACCTCACTTGACACATTTACACAAGATGGAGATTTTGCTTATTAATATTTAAAATGCTGTCTAGCTCTAAATTATACCTATTATAAGGGACTCACATCCAGGATATATAAAAATCTCTTACAGCTCAATGATAATATAATAAATAATCTTATTTAAAAATAGGCAAAGCATCTGAATAAACATTTTCCAGCACAGTATATACATGTGGTAAATAAGCATCAGTACTTATGTTTAGCTTTGTTAGTCGTTAGGAAAAAACACATCAAAATCATAGTCAGATACTACTTCACATCTACTAAAACGTCCATAATCAAAAACACAGACAGTACCAAGTGTCTGAGAATATGGAGAAACTGGAATATTTGTACATTTCTGGTGAGAATGTAAAAGGTTGCAGCTAGTTTGGGAATAGTTTTGCTGTTTCTCAAATTGCTACACCTTGTGAATTATCACATGACCCAGACACTCAACTTCTAAGTATATATACCCAGGGAAACTGAAAACACGAGACCCCACAAAGGCTTTGCCATGAGTGTTCTTATAATCTTCATTCTTAATAGCCAAAAGTGGAGGCATGTCAACTATATCCATAAATGGTTGAGTGGATAAACAAACTGCGAGACTTTCATATAATGTAATGTTATTCAGCCATAGGAAAAGAATGGTGTGCTGATACATCTAAAAGCGCTGATGAACCTTGAAAACATTATGCCAAGTGAAAGAAGCCAGATACAAAGGACCACAAAATGTATGATCCCATTTATATAGAATGTCCAGAACAGGTATCTTGACTGAGACCAAAATTAGATTAATTGTTGCCTGGATCTAGGGAGAGGGTAGAAGGGTAGGAATGAAGACCGATAATTAATGGGCATCGAGCTCTTTATTGGGAGGTAAAATTTTTCAAAGATCGATTTGCTGATGGTCGGAAAACTGAATATGCATCTGTGTGCCACGTAATGATGTTTTGGTCAAAGGTGGATCACCTATAGAACTATGGTCTCATAAAATGAGTTGAAAAATTCCTATCCCTTAGTGACATCACAGCCATCCTAACGTCATAGTACAAAACATTACACAAGTGTTTATGGGACCAAAAAACCCTACAATTCTACCCATCATATAAATGTTAGCACATACAGTTAGGTATAGTACGTAGTACTTGATAATGATAAATGAATATATTACTGGGTTATATATTTACTGTATCATACTTTTTAGTGTTATTTTAGATAAAAAAAAGTTAGCAATAAAACAACTTTAGCTGATTTCTCTAGGAGGTATTTCAGAAAAAGACATTATTACCTCAGGAAGTGACAGCTCTGTGCATGTTACGGCCATGTAGACCTTCCAGCTGAAGGTGGAAAGCAGTGATAGTGACTCTCTCGGTGCTGTGTAGGCCTGGGCTAGTGTGTGTGTATTTTTGTCTTGTGTTTTAACAAAAAGTTTAAGAATTAAAAAAACAAAACTTTTAAAAATAAGACAAAGTTTATAAATAAGGATAGAAAGAAAAAATGTTGTACAGCTGTACAATGTGCTTGGATTTTAAGATGCGTTATTACAAAAGAGTCTAAAAGGTTTTAAAAATTAATAAGTTTATAAGGTAAAAAAATGCTACAGTAGGCTAAGGTTAATTAATTATTGAACATTAATTATTGGAAAAAATAGAAATAAATTTAGCATTGCCTAAGTGGTGCAGTGTTCATATGGTCTATTGTAATGTACAGAAAAACATCAGGGCTTCACTTTGTAGGGGTGAAGGGAAGCTTACCCTTTCCCCTGACAATTCATTGAAAGATCAACACACAATTAAGTCAGATTAATAAGAAAAAGGATTTATTTGCTATGCATACAGGGAGAAATCACAGAGTGATTATCCAATTTATCAATGCAGTTCAGATATTTTTATACATATCTTTTAGGAGAGAGGGGGAAAATGGAGGAATATAGGTTAGAAAATGGTTGCTAGAGAGGGGGTCCTAGAGAGGATGAATGGATTGGTCAAACAGATTGACTTTGTGAATTAACCTGAGAGACAGGTATTTATGACTTTAAAGGTTTGGCCCAGGTCTGCTTACATTCTTGCCCTTCACTCCTCCAATATATTCAGATAATGGGCAGTGGGGAGGGAAATCGCTGGTTCCCTTCTGATCAGCTCAGTCTGACTTATGCAGACAGAGGGAAAGCCCCTTCCTGTGTTTCTTGGCCTTGAAGGGCCTTCAATTCAAAATATTCTTTTTACCAGGGAGTCATTCTTCGGGGTGAAATTTCCCAAGTTCCTTCAACATTTACTCACCACTCACTCCCTGACTCACCCAGAGCAACTTCCTGTTCTGCAAGCTTCCTTCATAAAGTGTCCTATACAAGTGGACCCTTGCTTACCTTTTGTCCCATATTTACTATATCTTTGTTACCAGATGATGAGGATCCGGCTGCCTGTCACTGTCGGCCAGATGCCGAAATGGGGATTAGGGCCACCAACTTTGTTGTCAGAGGCCTGCAATTCTGGAGAACAGCGAAAATAGTCTCTCAAAGATTGTTCTGCCTGAGTTACAATTCTAATATTTTTTATAATGGAAATATCAGGGAGTGAACCTAAAAAATTCTAACTTTAGGGTGGCGCCTGTGGCTTAAGGAATAGGGTACCGGCCCCATACACCACAGGTGGTGGGTGCAAACCTGGCCCTGGCCAAAAACTGCAAAAAAAAAAAAAAATTCTAACTTTATCTAACAGAAAGCAACATCAAAGCCTTCTTCACTCTAAAGATGCAAAATGATGTTTAAACACTGTAAAAGTAATTTTTACTTTAACAAAATATCTTAGAGCATTGCCAAAGAAAACATCATAGTATCAACCTTTACCAATATCGCAACACCTATTGTCTACAGGTGATTACTTCCTCCAAGTCTCCTGAGACACATCCTCACAGAGGTGGTGAAACTGTAACAGGTGGTGTGTGGAAAAGAATGTGAGCTGAGCAGATGAGGTCAGCAGTCCTGCTTCAGCTAAGCTTCTCAGAATCTGTCTTGCAGGCCACCTTTTCTACATTTAAATACACAAATCCTCACCATGGTCCTGCAGTTGCCCACAGTATTCAATATGTTAGCAAGTTACACATGTTTGTAGCCGGGGAGCCATAGGCTATGTACCTCCCCCAGCCTAGGTGTGGGGTGGGCCATAACGCCTGGGATTGTGCAAGTAAACTCTGTGATGTTTGCACTATGACAAAATCACCTAAAGGCACACTTCCCAGAATATATCCCTGTCATTCAGGAACACGTGATTATACTTAAACCCATGGAATTGTGTACTTGAAGGGTAAATGATACAGGATGAGACTTACATCTCAATCAGCCTATGATGAGAAAACCCATCATCATTATTTATTTACTTTATTATTGTGAATAATACAATGTTGATGGAAAAGAAGCCTTACTCTGTAAAATAATTGAAAGGGGTTTATTGTGAGCCAAATTTGAGGCCCATGACCTGGATCCACCCCCAAGACACCTCAAGCAAGTAGATTTGTAGTGGTGGGATTAGAGTTGGGTTGTCTACATTTCAGGGAGACAGGAATTACTGGTAAAGTCATAAATCAATATGTGGAAGGCAGACATTGGTTTGACCTGATAAGTTGGAACATCTCAAAGCAAAGGCCCACAGATCACAAGTGGGTTTACAGATTCTTTTGCTAACAGTTGGCTGAAAGAGTTAGGCTCTGTCTACTAGACCAGGAATCAGTGAAAAGGAATGCTGAGTTAAGGTAAGTGTCTGTGAATCAGAGAGAAGCTCCAGGACGCATGCCCAGAGTTGAGGCAATTGCTGTGTCTACTGAGGAACTGAAGGCCTGTCTTGTGTAGCCTGAAGCCAGTTAGCGAGTCACAGAGGACACGGCCAAGTGTTGTGGGGGGACATATAGAGCCATGTCTGACCTCCTTCCTCACGGCTAACCACTCAGTTTTAGGGTTCCCCTTGGCTAAGTGGGTGTCCAGTCAATCATCCACTTGGGGGGAGCCTTAAGATTTTACTTCAGTTCACATAATAATACAGGTGGTCCCTGGATTATATACAAGATGTGTTCCTGAGAACATCTTTAAGTCGGAATCCTATGTAACTCAGCTCCCTGATGATCAGGGCACATGCAGTGATAATAATAATAGTATAATGGTCCATGTGTGGTGATAACAATACTGCATAATGCCCCTGTGCTGTAGTAAATTGCAGAAAATATTGTGCTCTTCTTATGTTTAATTCTTTTGCTGATAGAAATATTATGTTTATTTTGAGCTCCTAATCAAATCAATAATAACCCTTCTATTTTAATAATTAATCCAAATGCTGCTTAGCAACAATAGACGCTTCCACTGGAGCTCACCCCTTCACATGGTCCATTTTTCTCACTAATCATCCAGCGACTAAAGCCTAATGCTTTCCCAGTAAATGATAGCCACCGGCCTTTCTCTGAAAGCTTAGTTATTTCTATATTTTTGTTTCCATTTAATCATCTTTCTCTTTACAGTAGGTTCACCTGAATTTGCAGTACACTTTCACTTTGGAGGCTTGATCCTCTAAGGGTAAACACAGACTCACAAAATCAAACTTAAAAGTTAGGATGAAACTGATGCTGTGCTTAAGTGACCATATGAACAACGACATTAGCCACTAGTATAAAAACGCTGCACCAACAAATCGCTTCCACCACGTGGATTTTGGAAGAAACTAGTTCCTGAATTATTAATTTAATTATTATATTATAAATTATCCCATGGAGATCCCTGAAAGCCCATTCACAAGTAGGAATGTTGTAAGTCAGGTCTTCCATAACCCAGGGACAGCCTGTATATTATATACAATAAATGCTCTATGTTATCATTATATTCTGTTATATAATATTTATGTTTTTTGCCCTTACAAGCTACTTTTTTTTATTGTTTGGGAGTCATCGAAGGTACAAAGAGTTAGGTAGAACTGATTGCATTCGTTAGGTAAAGTACCTCTTATAGTTACATCCCACCCCAAGAGGTGTGCCATATACCATGAGCCCCATCCCCTTCTCCCCTCCCCTCATCCCTTCCCCCCCCCACCTTGTATTAGATCATCAGATGCCTTCATATCAGAATTGCATACACTGGATTCTTACTTCTCCATTCTTGTGACTGTGTTCCAACTGCAGCCAGGTTAATACAAATGATATAAAGTCTCCATCTTTTTAAACAGCTGAATAGTGTTCCATGGTATACATATACCACAGCTTGTTAATCCATTCTTGGGTTGGTGGGCATTTAGTTTGTTTCCACATTTTGTCAATTGTACATTGAGCTGCAATAAACAGTCTAGTTCAAATGTCCTTATGATAAAAAGATTTTTTTTTTTCTTCTGGGTAGATGCTTTTGAGCTACTTCTATGCTACGTTGCTTCCCATAACACTGACCCCTCAAGTAAATTAGATGTATAATTTTGGGGGAAGACAATTGACTTTTTAAAAGTATTACCAACATACTGTTGGTATTTCAACATTATTCTTGGTGCCCATATGCCACCAATATAATTCTTCCTTGAACAACAGCTTTACATACGTTACGATACTTCAAGAGTTCTTAGCAATGGCAAATCTTTTAATCAGATTGATTTTAAGTCTCTGAGTAGTTCCCATAAGAATGAATATACAGAAGCGATAAGTGCAGAAGGCACACTGATCTTGTTCTGACTGGTAGAGTGAGTAAGAAGTGGGTTTGCAGGGAGGACTGAAGGAAGTGGGAGGAGCAAAGGTGAGAGTAAGATACTGGTCACCAGAGACACCACGACAGCAGGTGGTAGGTCTCCTTAGGTCCCTGAGATCTGGTACCCGTCACCCAAGTTCCACACAGAGCAGAACTCTAGGGGCAGGCTCCAAGAACAATCTAGAAGCTGCATTGTGGCAGATTTGCTCTGCTAACTAGCCTGTGAACGTTATAGAATCAGATAAATGGCTATGATTTCAGTGGAGTGAAATATTTACAACGCCTCTTTTGCACTTAATTTTGTGAATGTTGCAGCATTGAAGACAGCATATTTGTCAAAGATATCAGCAGTCTAAAGGCAGACATTAGTGATAATGAGGTATTATCAACCAGGGGTTTTCAGAGCAACAGATTTCAATCAGGGGCACTGGAGAGGAAGAAAAAAAGAGGATTGTTAATGGGCACATGTAAGACACCCTCTGGAAATTCTCAAAAACATTCAAGGGATGGGAGAGGGAATGATAATCCAGGTCTTGCTTATATAGATGAAACTGGGGAATTGCTACTAAGATACAATAAAGACCTTCGAGAAGCCTGAGGTTACCCACTAGGAATCAAGTTCACTTGCAATTTGCTAACGGCAGGGTAACATGTTAGTGTCTCACAGCCATATGGACACTAATAGACGCCTCCTAGACAAGAGACAAATGGCAGCTTTTCACTCACAGAAATGGTAGTAGCCACAATAACATCACAATTTACATAAAATTCCCTGAGCCCCACATTTCTAAGGGTGCGGAGGGCCAGGTGATGCTGGCACATGCAGCAGGTTGCATCACAGAAAAGAAACTTTAAATTTGGGGAACTTGATCTTTCATAATGAGCAGTAAGTAAATCCACTTGTAGCTTATCCTGAAGAGGGACCTTACCTTTATTATCTTTACAGTAAACAAATCTGCCCACCACTCCAGAGGGAGATAAAATGTCTCTTCTAAGCCTGTTCGTTACCAAAACATCCTTGAGAAGATGGTCTGAATCAGATGGTGCCTGTGCTTTTATCCACAAGATGTACTTGAACCCACGAGCCCTGTGGAGAACTTTCTCCTTCTATATGACCCTACATATCTACTCAGGTACCATTAAGATGTTGAAATTTTCTTTTGAAATGGTATTCTTTGCAAATAACTGAGTTTATAAAGGAAGATAGATAACTGGGTATACTGGGGCACTAGTGCAATTCAGTACTTAGAAGTGGGCCGTCTATGCTAAATACTTAGAAGTGTTTCTTTTCCTTATATTTTGTTTGTTTGTTTGTTTTGTGAAGAGTCTCGCTCTGTCACCCTGGATTGAGTGCCACACAGCAATCTCAAACTTCTGGGCTCAAGTGATCTTCTTGACTCAGCCTCCCCAGTAGCTGGGACAACAGGCGCCCACCACAATGCCTAGCTAGTTTTTGTATTTTTAGTAGAGACAGGGTCTCGCTCTTGCTCAGGCTGATCTTGAGCTCAAACAATCTACCCTCCTCAGCCTCCCAAAGTGCGAGGATTATAGGCGTGAGTATAGATCTCATTTTTTACATATTTCCTTTTTTGTTCTCTCTCTCTTCCTACTGGGATGTTGTTGTTGGCTAAATGAGATCATGGGTTCTATGGTTACACTTTTGGATCCTGAGCATCTATACAATGCCTGGTATACCAAAGGTGCGTACTGAAATTTGACGAATGAATGAATGAGTGATGATGTTGAAGGCTAGGAGAAAGCAGAGAGAAGGAATTCAAGAAGTAGATGTGTAAAAAATCCGATTCATCAATGTTGATCACTTACTTTGCTATGCATTTAAAAATTTTAAGTACATGTTTACCTGTTCTGAGATTATCCTTTACCCTAATCCAGAATCATGCCTATGTAACTATTTTGTCTATATTTCAAATGTGTACTACTCAAGTGGTACATATACCAGAAGCCCACACTCAGAGCTATACCATATATACATGTGATAAAATTCAACTTGTACCCCCTAAATCTTTCAAAATAAAAATAAAACTTCTGAAAATGGAAACAGAGTCAGAATAGAGTTGAGTGCCTCTGATAGCAAAGCCACTCAGAGTTGAATGTACAGCTTTTTCAATGAATAAGTCACCTTTCCAGGTCTTCTATGCCAATACACCTCTGTAGATTAATGCTGTCCTGTGGACAATGTGATGACAGCTGTCACTGAAAAAAAAAAAAAAGACAAAAAAAAAAACAATGTCTTAGCATGTTCTCGTTTGAAATTCCTGGTCTTTGCTTCTTAAATCTATGGATCATACTCAGATTTTACCAGCTTTAAGCACACTTTAAATTTGTATGTATTTAGTTCTTTGCAATTTTATCACATGCTTGGATTTGTGCAACTAACAACTAACACCACAGTCAAGACACAGAAGAGCTCCATCAAAAAGATTCCTTGTGCTACACTAGTCACCATCACTTCTCTCCACACCTCCCTTCCAAATCTATAGCGACTACCAATCCGTTATCCATCTTGCAATTTTGTTATTTTAACAATGCTACATTGCATGATATGTAACCTTTTGATACTCCATCTAATTTCCTGGAGATCCAGTCAAGTTATTCTGTGTACCTTTTTATGGCTGAACAGTATTCTGTGATACAATGCACCACAGATTGTTTAATCACTCATCCCATGAAGAAAATTTGGGTTGTTTCCAGATTGGAGCTATTAGAAATAAAGCTTCTATGAACACATCTGAACATGTATTTGTGTGAACATAAGTTTCAATTTCTCAGTGATAAATATCCAAGTAGTTCAATTTCTGGACTGCAGTGAATATTTCAATCACATGCTTAACTTTGTAAAAAATTGCCAATATTTTTCCAGAGTATCTGTATTATTTTTAAATTCCTACTAACATATAAAAGTGATCCAGTTTCTCTGCATCTCACAAGCATTTGACATTGTTGTTGTTGTTATTATTATTAGCCATTCTGACAGATGTATAATATCTCCTTTTTGTTTTAATTTGTTTTTTTCTAATGACTAATGATGTTGAATATATTTTCACATTTTATTTGCCATCTATACATGTCTTTAGTGAAATTTCTATGTACATCTTTCACCCTGTTTCTGATTTTTTTGTAACTATTGAGTCTTGACAGTTTTTTACAATTTCTAGATATGATTCCTTTTTCAAATATGTGATTTGCAAGTATTTTCACCCAGTTTGTTGGCTCCCATTCATCTACTTGACAGAGTCCTATGTAGAGCAAATTTTTAATTTTAACGAGGTTCACTTCATCAATTTTCATTTTATGGATCATACTTCTGTGCCAAGTCTAAGAACTCTTTGTCTAGCCTCGTCCTAAACAATTTTTCCCCTAATTTTCTTAGAACTTTTATAGCTTTGTCTTTTACACTTAGTATATGATTCATTTTGAGTTAATTTTTGCATAAGGTGTGAGGTTTCGGTCAGAGTTTGTATTAATGCCTGCAAATGTCTGATGATTTAGCACCAAATGTTGAAAGCGATATCCTTCTGCATTAAATTGCTTTCACATCTTTGTCAAAAATCACTTGGGCATATTAGTGTATATCTATTTTTGATCCTATTCTGATCTGTTGATCAATGTGTCCATGATAAGTCTTGATCATCACATAGCCTTTTTATCAGGTAGAGTTATATTTGCCACTTTATTCTCCTTTTCCAAAGTTGTTTTAGGCAGGGAGGGGCAAGATGACTGACTGGAAGCAGCTTCCGACGGAGGCTCCTGTCCCAAGGGAAAGATAACCTCCAGAAGCTGCTCAATTGAGCTGAAGACTGGGAGCCCAGCCGAGAGAGAAGTAATAACTGCAGGTCACCTCTGCTGAGGCAAGCTGAGACTCCAAGAAACCATGCTTTGGGCAGAAAAACTGGACTAAACTTTTTCACCATTTTGAACTTCTAGGACATCCTTCCCCACTTTCCTGATTCATCAGAATCCTGACCCTTGCTGAAACTGAGGGAGGAGGACTTGAGCAGTGCCCTCCCTCCCTATCTGCCGGACCAGGAGGCCGACAGGTAAGAGACTCTGGGGCCCCACCGAGCCCCCACCTGCCCCCAGGCCAGGGACTCCACCAGGATGCGGGGCTACACTCTGCCCCTGCTGAGCCCACCACGTGCTCCAGTCAGGGACTCTGCCAGGACCCCTGCGCAGCTTCAATCCGTACTCCACTGGGCCTTGGCCCACCACCCACAGCTGCCAGGAACTATAGGACCCCTTCATGGCCCTGATAGGCACCCTGCCGGGAACTCCACCAGGACTCCTGGCCATTGGATCTGTGCTATGCCCGGCTTGGGTCCACCATCCGTCGTGGCAGGGGCTCTGCAGGGACCCCATCACAGCCCTATTGGCTGCCAGCTGCACTCAGGAACTCTGCAGGGACTTCCACATGGCTCCAATCTGTGCTCCACCTGGCCTCAGCCTGCTGCCCACACTGGCCACGGACTCTGCTGGGAACCTGCCAGGCCTCCGCTTGCCTGCCCAGGTCAGGAACTCTGGGAGCTGCACAACCTGCTTCCTCCCCTACCCTCTCTGCCACTGCACAGGTCCACCAGTCTGGCCAGGGACTCAGGAGGCCAGGAGATGGGTGCCCTCCCTCTAGAGCCCTCCTCCCAGCCAGAGACTGCTGGAGGCACAGGCTCCCTTTGCAAGGGCCACTGGGTGCCAGGCACTCCCAGATCCGCATGCACCATCCCACACCCTGCTGCTTGATCCAAGAGTGCCCCACTCTGGACCTGCTCCCACACCCAGAACTCCCTTGGTGGGGCAGTCCCAGAGGAGCTACACAGGGTCACTCCCTACAGAGATCCAGCAACAATAGGGCGTTCCTGCTGGGGTCTTATCAGGGAGAGACACATCCCTAACTCTGAGGACAGTCATTGGCAACAGTGAAAAATAATGATGAGGTGGAATCAACAGAAAAACTCTGGCAATATGAATAATCAGATTAGATCAACTTCCCCAAGATAGATACAGCACAAAATCCCTTGCATAAGCAAATGGCTGAGATATCAGAAATTGAATTCAGAGTCTGCATAGCAAATAAGGTCAGTGGAATGAAGGAAAAGATGGAATTAGAATTTCAAGCAGCAATCCAAAAGATGACCCAAAAGATGTCTCAACAATTCAACAAATTCATATACAAAATTATCAAAGATTTTGACACATTGAGACAAGAAGTTGCAGCCCTCAAAGATCTGAGAAATACAGTAGAATCCCTCAGTAATAGAATGGAGCAAGCAGAAGAAAGGATTTCTGACATGGAAGACAAAGCTTTCAAATGCTCCCAAACTTCCAAAGAGGAAGAGAAATGGAAGGTAAAAACAGATCATTCTCTCAGACAGTTCTGGGATAACTCAAAGAAAATCAATATTCGCATTATAGGGATACCTGAAAACGATGAAGTGGCATCACAAGGCACAGAGTCTCTTCTTTATGAGATTATGAAAGAGAACTTTCCAGACATGCCAAGAGATTTTGAAATTCAGATAGCAGATAGTTTCAAAACCCCAGTATGACTTGACCCAAATAAGACATCCCCTAGACACATCATAATTAACTTCACTAAAATTAATATGAAGGAGAAAAATTCTTAAAGCCGCCAGATGTAAGAAATCCATTACCTACAAGGGGAAGAATATTAGAATAACTGAAGATCTCTCTGATCAAACCTTTCAAGCTAGAAGAGAATGGTCATCTACTTTTAATCACCTAAAACAAAAGAACTTTCAACCCAGGATCCTGTACCCAGCTAATATGGGTTTCATTTATAGATGGAGAAATTAAATACTTTAATCACATCCACATGTTGAAGAAATTTGCTATAACTAAACCAACTCTCCAGGATATTTCCAAAATTATCCTCCTTAATGACCAGTGTAATCCTCCACCACGAAAGTAAACTCCCCCAGAAACTTTTTATCATATTCCAACTTCCACAGTGATGAAAGGATTAAAAATGTCCACTGGACTTTCTAAAGATTTATCATTTTTTCAATTAATGTGAATGGTTTAAATTGTCCTCTAAAGAGGTATAGGTTGGCTGAATGGATATTAAAAACTCAGACCAGATATCTACTGCATACAAGAATCTCATCTTACCTTATAGGATAAATGTAGACTCAAGGTGAAAGGATGATTATCTACATTCCAGGCAAATGGAAAACAGAAAAAAGCAAGTATTGCAATCTTATTCGCAGATACAATAGGCTTTAAACCAACCAAAGTAAGGAAGGATAAAGATGTACATTTCATATTTGTTAAAGGTAACACTCAATATGATGAGATTTCAATTATTAATATTTATGCACCCAACCAGAATACACATCAATTTATAAGAAAAACTTTAATAGACATGAGTAACTTGATTTCCTCCAGCTCCATAGTCATTGGAGATTTTAATACTTCTTTAGCAGTGTTGGATAGATCCTCCAAAAAAGAAGCTAAGTAAAGAAATTTTAGATTTAAGCTTAACCATTCAACAACTGGATTTAACAGACATCTACAGAACATTTCATCCTAATAAAATTGAATACACATTCTTCTCATCAGCCCATGGAACATACTCCAAAATCGATCACATGTTAGGTCACAAATCTAACCTCAGCAAATTTCCTCAGCAATTTCCTTGCATCTTCTCCAACCGTCATGGAATAAAAGTTGAACTCAAAACAAGAGGAATCTTCATACTCATACAAAAACATGGAAGCTAAATAACCTTATGCTGAAGGATAGCTGGGTCATAGATGAGATTAAGAAGGAAATTACCAAATGTTTGGAACAAAATGACAATGAAGACACAAATTATCAGAACCTCTGGGATACTGCAAAGGCAGTCCTAAGAAGGAAATTTATAGCACTGCAAGCACTCAATAAAATGGAATGAGAGGAAGTTAACATCTTAAGCAACTGGAGAAGGAAGAACATTCTAACCCCAAGCCGAGCAGAAGAAAAGAAATAACCAAAATTAAAGCAGAATTAAATGAAGTTGAAAACAAAAGAATTATACAACAGATCAATAAATCAAAAAGTTGGTTTTTTGAAAAGCTCAATAAAATAGATAAACTTTTGGCTAACCTAGCCAGGAAAAAAAGAGTAAAATCTCTAATCAGAAATGGTAAAGATGAAATAACAGACCCCTCAGAAATTAAAAAAATTCTTAATGAATATTATAAGAAACTTTACTCTCAGAAATATGAAAATCTGAAGGAAATTGACCAATATTTGGAAGCACACCACCTACCAAGACTTAGCCAGAACATAGTGTAAATGTTGAACAGACCCATCAACCCACAAATGGATTAATAAATAGTGGTACATGTATATAATGGAATACTATGCAGCCATAAAGAAAGATGGAAACTTTACCTCTTTCATGTTTACATGGATGGAGCTGGAACATATTCTTCTTAGCAAAGTTTCTCAAGAATGGAAGAAAAAGTGTCCAATGTACTCAGCCCTACTATGAAGCTAATTTATGGCTTTCATATGAAGGCTATAGCCCAACTATAACACAAGAATATGGGGAAAGGGGCAAGAGAGGGGAGAAGAGTGAGGAGATAGGAGTGGAGGGAGGGTAATTGGTGGAGCCACACCTATGGTGCATCTTAGAAGGGTACAGGCAAAACTTACTAAATGCAGAATATAAATGTCTTCATACAATAACTAAGAAAATGCCATGAAGGGTATGTTATACAGTTTGTTGAAAACATTTCAGATTGTATATGAAACCAGCACATTGTACCCCTTGATTGCACTAATGTACGCAGCTATGATTTAATAAAGAAAAAGTTGTTTTAGTTACTGTAGCTCCAGCACCTTTATAGATAAATTATATAGTAAGTTTGTTGATATCTACAGCAACCAAGTTGATTAGATTTTAATAGAAATTTCATTCAATTTGTAGATCAATTTTCATAAAATTGGCATTTCCATGTTAAGTCTTTCAATCCATGAACACTACATGAGCTTCCATTTATTTAGATCTTTGATTTCTTTCATCTGCATTTTATAAATTTCAGAATTCAGATTTTGTATATGTTCTGTTATAGGTATAATTAAATAATTTATTTTTAGAGCAATCATAAGGGATTTTGTGTTTTTAATTTCAGTTTAGAAATGTTCATTGTTAGTTTATATAAATGTTATTGATTGTTTGTTGATTGTCTATCTTTTGTGGAACTCACTTTATTGGTTCTCTGAGATGTTTAGTAGATCCTTGGGAATTTTCTATATAGTCATTTATACCATTTGCAAATACCAATAATTTCTTTTCTTCCTGTTCTACATAAATGTGTTTTATTGTGTACATACATGTGTATATATACATTTGGCTGCATTGTGCCATCTACAACTTTCAGTACTGTGTTGAATAAGCATGGTGAGAGCAGGGATCTTTGTCTTCTTCCTAATCTTAGGAGGAAAGCATTAGTCTTTCACTATTAGATAAGATATTAACCACAGGGGTTTAATAAGCTCTTTTTCCTCTGAAGAAGTTCCCTTTATTTCTAAGTTTCTGAGAATCGTTACTATAAATGACTGTTGGATTTTGCCAAATGCTTTTTCTGCATCAATTGATATGATTATATGATTTTTTTCTTTAGCTTTTTGATATAGTGGATTAGATTAATTGAGTTTTGCATATTGGATCAGACTTATACCTTCACATACCTGGAATAAATCCCATTTGGTCCTTTTGTTTAATTCTTCTTATACATTGCTAGATTTGATATGCTAATATTATTTGAGAATTTTTTAGCCTTAATTAATGAAAAACATTTACCTCTATTTCTTTTTTTTTTTTTTTTGCTTGCTATTTTTGTCTGATTGTAGTATCAGCATAATACTGGCCTGATAAAATGAGTTGGGAAGTATTCAAAACTCTTCTATTTCTACAAGGGATTATATAAAAATGTTAATTCTTCTTTTAAAATTTGGTAGAATTACCAAGTAATGCCATCTATGATTAGAATTCCTTTTCAAGAGTTTTAAATTTAAAATTTAATTTTGTTAATGGTTATTGAGCAATTCATGTAATCAATTTCACTTTGACTGTTTTGCTTTTCTGTCTGTGTTTTAAAGAATCAAGGGTCATTTTTACATTGATCGTGATATGCACATTTCAGTATACTTTCTACTCACTTTTCCTATAAAGGCCTTTTTACCCCAAATCTAATATAAAATTGTTCTGAGTTCCCTTGGCCCAAGAGTCCTACCTATAAAGAAACACACTCACAGATCTTTTCCTCCTTTGTGGCACCCTGGCAAAGCTTTGCACTACTCATTCACTTGTGTGTGAGTACAGGTGGCCTTCCGAGCTTTGATTCCTCCAAATCCCCAGAGCCACTGAAATCTTTTTATGTGACTTTAATTTGTTACAACCTTTTTTTTTTTTTTTTTTTTGAGACAGAGCCTCAAGCTGTCACCCTGGGTAGAGAGCCATGGCATCTCAGCTCACAGCAACCTCCAATTCCTGAGCTCAAGCAAGTCTCCTGCCTCTGCCTCCCAAGTAGCTGGGACTACAGGTGCTGGCCACAACACCTGGTCATTTTTTGGTTGCAGCCATCATTGTTGTTTGGAGGGCCTGGGCTGGATTCAAACCCGCCAGCTCAGGTGTACGTGGCTGGCACCTTAGCCCGTTGAGCCACAGGTGCCGAGTCAATCTGTTACAACCTTGAGAGGATAGAACATAGTAGACTGGAGAACAGATAATGAAGGATATACTAAGTTGTAGTTTTGCACTGTTCTCTGTAAGGAGTTGTTTTCCTTGGGTTAAGGAGAACCTAAGCAAAACTGTAGCAGAGCAACATAAAAACGTGGACAACTCCTCTGGGTAATGTATAGAGTGTGTTCTCAAAGACCAAAACAATCTGGAGGGCATGTTAAACCCGTGCTCACTTAATGGCAATTATTCACGTTTTACAATAAATACATTAAAATTTTGTTCTCTGCTATGTCATTAACAATCCAACTTCAGTTGGTTTAGTAGTCAAATGTTAACTGCATTTGTTCCATTAAAAATATGAAGGGCATAAATTATTGTCAACATAAATCTCAAAATATTTTTAAAAATATTATTCTAAACCATGAAATAGGAGTGCACTTCATTAATTTCCTTGTGTCTATTATAAGGAACATCCAAAATAGTTCCTCTGCCACAAAGAAAAGATGAAGGAAAGAGGCCTGTGGGAAGTATGACTGGAGAGGTGAAAGATCATAGCACACACCGATTTCCGGCAGGTTCAAGGGCAGATACTTCCCTGTGTTCCTTAATTCACAGATACATTAGGCTGTACCCACAGCTCAATGTTGGGCCAACTGCAATGTCACAATCTCTGGTTCTTCCTCCTACCACACCATGTTAGGAGTCAGATCTTTAAAAAAGGAATTCCAGAAAAGGATATTACATATAAACTACAGGAGTTGCAAGATTGATAAATGATAAAGTACTCCCTCATTAAGAGATATTTACATTTTAAGATGGAGCCAAAAAATTTGGATATAATTTTGATATTTTAAACAAAAGAGAGCAGGATAAGTAGGTCACTGTTTAAGCAAGGGGCTTTCCAGTAGGTTTGACATTACTGTTCCCCTCATACAAGGCCGGCTCTGATCCTTCACCACTTTGAGCAGAGTCTTCATTTTTGTATCGAGGATCCTGGGAAAGATAACACCTTACTAAAACCACACCACAAACTATGTAGAATTTAATCCACCATGTTAGTGAAGAACCATAGATAGGATTTTGGCAACCAATAGTTTTTACTTATTGCTGGAATAGTTTAAACCTACTTATAGTGATTGTTCAATTTTATTCATTTTGTTGGCATTTTACACATACAAAGACCTAAGAAAATTAACTATTTCCTATCCCTTAGGAATAGGGATCCTCTCCCTGGACTGAAGGAAGACTTCTTTCTTTGGCATTGTTAGAAATTGCATCCGGAGTAGGAGGACAAATTACTTAAGCTCTCTTTGTATGTCAGAAGTTTACAATCTGAAATAACAGCACTCATATGACTGTAATAGCACCTCATCTTTTTCTGACAATAAAATCCTCTACAAAGTCAGGATTCATTCACTCCGTGGGAGTTTGCGTGGCTCTGGGCCATAGATCTGGCTCCTAGGAACACTTCCAACATGAGATTCACGATGTTTCGTTATGCAGCTTTCAGAGCTGGATGATCCACATGGAATCACCATTAGTGTCAGTGGGGGCTGAAGTTCATATTTCAAGGGAATCTAAACCTTGTCAAGGGTGACAGAACGTTTTAGTTTCCCATGCTTTGATTTAGCCCTTCTCTGGTGATTTTGATACTTCTCAAAGTTTTCCTTTTCTTTCCACTTGTTAACATGTTACAGAAAATTAACTGAAGAACATAACTCAAGAGAGGAGTCCCCAGCCACCCCCTTTCTCTCTCTAATAAAAGGATGTTTATTTAAATCGATTTCCTCCTTGTTCCCTTCTCATTGCTCTTTGGATCAATGTCTCTACCATTTCTTGGTTCTATCACTCATTCCCCACTCTCACTCCTAGAGGAATTATGTCTATGATGTTGAGGTTTACTCTGTCCCATTTATTCTAAAATGATCCATTCCTTTCTTTTTATAGGTTAATAACAGAGTGCTTAGCTTTAAATATTTATAAAGGCAATGTATCTAGCCTGAGAGCTCTCAGGTAAAGATTAAGAAAAATTTTGTCTCAATGTTATAAAAAATTTTCTCTGGACTTAAGAATTAAATTGTATAATTTTGATATCACTTAGTTCTCATATCTTATGAACTCACAACCTTGAATTAAAAACACGGCCAAAATATATGTTCTCTTCTCTCTAAAGTCCCTTAGCTTTTAACAGAAGACATAAAAATCACTGGAGCCAACTTCTATGAAATCGATATAAATTCACAAATGGACTTCAGAGGATTTGAAGCATTTTGCAAAATTGCTTAATTTTTGCCTGTGGCCATTCTGCTAGGGAAAACGTTCAAACCCAAATGGATTAATTACTTTTTAAAAAAAATTATTAATCATTCCATTAGAAATACATTCCCAGTTTCCCGTGGAGATATCCTTGATGCTAATTTTTCTGAAGAGTGGATGACACCCAAAGAATTTGATGAATTGTAAAAGTTCTTACCTAACTTCATGCTTTTGCTTCCTGAAAAGCTACCTCTATACCCCTTAACAGAGAGCCAGCAATTACTCTACCCCCAAACTATTAATATTAATTCCTAGTTAATACGATTCATCGTGGTGCCGTCTCATTTCAGGGTACCAAGGCTGAAACCTCTTCTTTCTCTCTGCCATGTGACTAGGGATTCGGTAAACCCAGTGAAGCCTGGCCCTAGCCCAACTCTGCCCAGTATCAAAACGGTTGCTGGTTTCAAACTGTTCAATTCACTCTGAGATGCCTTATTATATTTCCAATATTATGCATTTGGGCAAAAAAGCAAAAGGGTTATCTGAATATAACTCATGCTGTGGATGAACATAAACAGATTTATATACTTACTAATCATTACCAAATACAGCCTTCATCATTTTCCAGAATCTTAAAGACATACTATGGGTTAGCTATGGTTTGGTAATCAGTTAAATTTGGGGGTCAGTCATAGTTCACTAGATAGTTTCTCAACATTAACACTGTTTTTCTGGTTTTTGTTATGTTAGCTTGCATTTGCTGTGTTATTGGAGCTGCAGAAAATTCGCGAACTCTCTTTACAATGTACTCACTGTTTAATTAATCCCTCATGAGGTCAGTTTCTCTTCCCCATTTTCTCTTTTACGAACTTTCTGCACACTTTCTTTTTCTTCCTTCCTAGGTTCGGCTTTTGTTTCCTGTAATATGCGCTGTGCTCCCCAGCCTTCAGGAGGGTCTTTTGTTGTGGTTCCTTCTGTATCCTTTCCCTGGGATCACTGACTTCACAGCTTGAGCCTGCTGTAGTTCACACCGGATGTGGCTCTGTGTCCTTCCCTACTTTGCATTTTATTTGTAACGTTGATGGGCTCTTCCTGATGGGAGAAACTGTTTCTGAATTTCTTGCTTCTTTTCCTTTAAAGTGGTCTGGAATTAGCAAAGCCACTGTATACTTCAGACATACCTACCATGCTTTTGGTGTGTCTGTAGAATTAGGGCATTCAGCAAACACTAGAGTGCTAGGCTTTGTGCAACCATCAGGAATTATGAAGTTACACGTGCCCTGGCCTCTGCCATCAAAGGCTTACAGTCTACCAGGAGAATAACTTTACCTTGAATCTTTTCTGAACAATGAATGCACTTAAATTACATTTGCACCTTCCAGCACTCGTGAACCACCTTATTTTCACATTTCTTCAGAGTTTTGACACTGTTATATGTATCTAGTATAACCAGAATTGCCATCCATAAACAGGATATTTTGCATGTATAGAAAAACATTTTTGTTATTCTGTGTTGCAGTTTCACAGCTACAACCCCAGATACCAGTTTCCATTCCAGTTGTCTCCTCAGCATCTTCTTCTTCCTGGATTTCTTATTTTGCCAAAGTCCTGGGAGGCCTTCCTCAGTCATTTTGCTTTTTTACCTTCTCTTCAGTCTGAACCCCCAGCTTGCATTTATAGCGCACAACATTGATGAGTGCCTCAGAGAGAAAAGCAAACATAAAGCTCAGACTGCATGTTTCTGTCATACTTCTGTTCCCTTGTGTTCCTACCTCTTGGGGAAAAAAAGACAGACACAGTTCTTTGTAACTATCTCAGAAATTTTTCCTATAAATGCCCAAAGCAAACTGCCTTTGGCAATGACTGTTTATCTTTGAGCCCCTGGGACTACTCTTTGGAAATCAGCCTGGATACCAACCTCTGTTTCTTCCCACTGAGAGGAAATTTTATTCTGCTACAATGATCACCTGAATAATAATTGTCATTCCAGGTATCTGTCTGCCTCAAAAACCAAATAGACAACAAACCTTTGCTCAAATATTTTAGAAACATTTATTCACCTACCTACTCTGGTCATTTAAGCTGGGAAAATTTACCCATATGTTATCCCATAACCACATGCCTGGCAATGTGTCAGATCCTCGTAACACATAGGTGTACAAAGCATGGCCTTTGTCTTCCCAAGGCACACAAGAAAAAGGGAGAATCCAAGTACACAAAGGGAAGATGGGATAAAATTGTTAATTGATGGTCAGGACATAATTCTGCAAGAACCAGAAGTTACTTTTCCTGCCCTTCTCCTTGGTACTATCCATGTATAGGAAGAAACACGATATAAAGAAAAGAAAAGCTTGATACAACACCAATCTGTGAAGTAAGACAGGTCTGGGGTTGAAACCAGGCCATGTCATTTACTAGCCAAGTTCTTCTTGTTATCATGAGGGTTAATGAACTACAGGATAGAATGTAAAGCCCTCACCTTAAAATATAATAGATGCCCAATGAAATACTTGTTGACTGAAGAAATGAATGATGTCATTGCCAACAGTGTCTGGTGAGCAGGTGAGTATAACAAATGGCAGAATGTTTTGCTGTCCCCATAACTTGAGTGTGAACCACAGCTCTCTCAGTGACTAGCTTTGCCTTCATGGGTAAACAATTTTTCTGCCCTTCATCATCTTCATCAATGAAGTAAGGACAATAAAACTGACTGGACGGGTAAGAACTTGCTAGAAATGATTTAAAAAGTATAACGAAGCTTCTATAGTTCAATTGTATGTCAGAAGAACTAAAAAGGTGATGTACATAATACAGTTATCACAAGGCCTAGACTAGAGTGAATATTCAACACATATTAATCATTTTGATACCATGTAGATTTTTCAAAGATTTAAAAATTTTTAGAATAGTGAAAATGGGCAACTGGAAAACTAGTTACCCACTTACTGAACTGTTTACCAATTGTTACAGTTCTCCAGAGTATCTGAGGCTGTAAGATAGTTACATAAATAGAATTTCAAAGGAAATTGATTATTCCTAAGATTCACTTTTCCCAACACCCCCAGTATCTAGTACAAGTTATCTTGCCTTAATTTTTATTTGCCCCATGGGATTTGTTTGCATTGCATGTCATGCCCACAGTCCTGGTTATTTATTCAAAACTCAAAATAAATTTCATTTGGTCTAGTCACTCTTTCTCCAAACTTTATGCATTCCAGAATTACAGATGACTTTCTCCTAAGCATTACATATTTTCTGAAATTTCAGTTTGGGTTCCCTGGCTTGGTACAAAGGTGCTACTTTTCATTTAAATTATTTCTGTGAGCGCTAGGACTCTGTCATGCGAATCTATTATGTTTCACCAACACTTCTAATCCCTTATCTGAGCACCATGGGTGGAAGGCGTTTCATTATTTATAAAACCCTAGGCCCAGAACAATGCCAGACATACCATAGATAGCTAAAAATATATCTGTTGAATAAAAGAATTAACGTGTTCATAGAAAAAGAATATGCTCCTAGTTTTCTGTTTTAACCATTTGCAATTATATAACACATATTTATGAACTATAGAAGTCTTACAATGTTTTTATTAAGCATTTCTAATAAACTCCTTATGAATAATTTGCCTGTGAGTTAGATTATTTAAATAATGGTAATCTGGACCATTGCTTTTCCTCAACTACCTTTTTGCCAACATTTCACTTCCCCATGCACATTTTTCTGGTTCTTGTCATCTATATATATATAGAACCTTCAAGGTATTATGATAGCCTGTTGACTAAAATATAAAGTATTTATTTTCTGGGCAGCACCTGTGGCTCAGTGGGTAGGGCGCTGGCCCCATATACCAAGGGTGGCAGGTTCGAACCCAACCCCAGCCAAACTGCAATTAAAAAAAAAAAAAAAAAAGCTGGGTGTTGTGGCAAGTGCCTGAGGTCCCAGCTACTTGGGCGGCTGAGGCAAGAAAATTGCCTTAAACCCAAGAGCTGGAGGTTGCTGTGAGCTGTGATGCCACAGCACTCCACGAATGGTGACAAAATGAGACTCTGTCTCTGAAAAAATACAATAAAATAAAATGAAAAAATAAAGCATTTGTTTTCTAACAAATAATTAGAAAGATGACCTATCAATGTTTGTCTTTATTACTAAAGATAATACAGTGAAGGATTACTTCAAGTAGAGCAAGAACTTTATTCATATTCATATCTTCACATTAAAAGAGTACAGTATTTATGAGAAAATCTGTAGGTGTACTAATGGGAAACAATAATTAGGTTAAAAATTGTATCTTATTGATGTGATGATTACTTTTATGTGCCAGCTTGATTGGGGTAAGAAATGCCCAGAGAGCTGGTGAAACATTATTCCTGGGTACGTCTATGAAGGGGTTTCTGAAAGAGATTAGTACGTAAGTCAGAAAACTAATCTGAATAAAGAGAGTTTGCTCTTCAGTGACCTGGATGGCCATCATACAATCTGCTCAGAGGCCCATCAAATGAACAACAACAGCAAAACTCAGAAGAAGGGCAAATTCTCTCTCTCTTCTTGTGCTGGAACATCAGCTTCTCCTACCATGTGACCCTGGAGCTCAGCCTACCATAGTTATCAAATCAGCATCCAGGCAAAGGAGGCCGGTATTTTAGGTCTTTACAAATGGCATTTTACAGCAGTCTTTTTAGTTTTTAGTAGATTGTATATTAAATTATTCTAAATGATTTGTGATAATAATGGTATTTTTATCTTCATTTTCTGATATTTTTTCCTGTAATGTAGAAATATTTTTTTTGACCTTACATCCTATAACTTTGTTCAGATCACTTATTAATTCTAGCAGACTTCTATAGATTCCTTATGGTTTGTAATGTAAACAATCTCATCCATAAATTTAAAAAGAAAAGCTGGATTCCTTTTTTTCTTATACTCTTTATGCCTTTACTTCATCTTACCTCGTTTCACTGGCTGAAACATAGTGGGCAACACGAAATGAAAGTGTTGAGAAAGATCTTCCTTATCTTATTTTTAATTTTTTGAAGAAAGTGTTAAATATTCCATCCTTTAGTGTGATATCAGCCAGCAGTATATTTTTCATAGTTGGTATTTATTGCATTGAATAATTGACCTCCAATCTTAATTTGCTGTCTTTTTAGGAATAAATGTTAAATTTTTTCAAATGCTTTTCCTCCATCTATTGAAGTGATTATAAGGTCTTTTTTTCCCTGTTAACATGATAAATTATATTGTTTGATGTTTTGAATAACAAACTACTTTTACTTTCCTATTTAGTAAGGAAAATAAGTAAGGAAAATAAGTAAGGAAATTGATAAGCCTTAATTAAATATAATAAATTATCCCTTTTTTAGATATTTTAGAATTTTAAGAACATTTTATCAATAATTCTACATCTATGCTTGTAAATAATATAGGGCTATGATTACAATGACATAATAAAATGAACTAGGTAGAGTTTTCTTCCATGTCTATTTTATGAAAAATTCTTTGTTAACATTAGTTAACATTTCTGACTTAAATGATTAGAAGAATTTATCAAAGAAACCATCAAGGCCTGATGTTTTCTTTTTAAGAAGGTTTTTACTTTATTATTACAAATTAAATTTTTCAGTATAGTATAAAGAGCTGTCAATTTTCCTTTTTTTTCTGTGTCAAATTTGATAAGTTGTGGTGGTGAATAAATTTATGTTATGTCACCTAAATTGCTGAATGTATTGGCATACATTGTTTCATAATATCATCATTATTATTTGAATGCCTGTAGGATCGGTATTCATGTTGACATTTATATTGTTAATTAGTATTTTATCACTTTTTTATAGCCGTATGAAAAGTGTATTAATTTATTAATCTGTTCAAAGAAAGTTTGACTTTGAAATGTTTTCTCTTTTTGTTTATTTTTGATCTTTCCTTGCTTATTAACTTCTTTCAACATACTGTGGTTTTATTTACTCTTCCTAGACTCAGTAGAAACTTAGATTTTTATTTTCAAACAATTTTTCTTTTTATCAATATACATTTAAAGCAAATTTCCCCTTAAGTACTATTTTAGCAGGGTCCCACAAATTTAGCTATGTTGCGCTAATATAGATATGTAACATAATATAGATTATTTTCATATATAGATATATTCCTATTATATATACTTTTTACTGTTAGACTTTGTTTCTTCCATTGTATTGAAATATATTTATTAATATAATTTTTAGTGCTATTTAGAAATGATAATTTGCATTTTAACTTCTCATTGCCAACATAAAATTAACATTATACTAGTTTATATAAAATATAAGCCAGTCCACTGACTCCTCCCAGCGGGGCACGGCCCTGGGATTTTTGCGGTCTGCTGCGCCCACCATCTCCTCGGGGCACGTACGGAGCCGGTTCCAACTAGCGTCAGGCAGGGAAACTCCGGGCCACCTTCTGGGACAACTATCCGCCTGGTTCCCCCTTATCTGGTATCCTGCTCCGCAAATCCCAGGAGTCTCCTCAGTCACACACTCAATCTTTGCCTCCTCCCCTTAGCCCAGGGACTCAGGGCGAGACCTGCTCCCCGCTTGCACTTCACCTCCCTGTTCTTGGACTTGGGAAAGAACTGACAGGAAAAAAATGGAGCAAAATGAATGGCTCTGGGTTTGTTTTTTGTTTGTTTGTTTGTTTTTTGTTTTTTGGACTTTTTAAATATTTCTGAATCTTATGAGGGAAATGTTTCAGCTACATGAAATGCTTCTGTTGACTCAAAGTTACAACTGTGCCCATCCCCCATGTAGTGTGCATTGTATCCATTAGGTGTGAATTTACCCATCCTACTCCCCATTTCATCTACTTGATTTCTATTTAGTTTAATTTATTTTTTTCATTTTAACTTAATATGAAGGTACAAATGTTTAGGTTACTCTGTTCTCACTTCCAAGGTAAAGTTCAAGTTGTATTTGAGCCCTTCACCAGGGGGCGTGCTGAACACCCTCACACTGTGCACACTAGGTGAGATCCCGCCAACTGCCCCCTCTCCTTACTCCAGTTGCTCTGCTGTCCTCCCTTCTTCTTCCTCTTCCCTCCCCCTTGCTAGACTATTTCGTGTTTTATCAGTCATGTGAGAGTGTAATTGTTTATATATTAGTCTCATATTAGTATTGAGTACATAGGATACTTTTTTCTATTCTGAAATCCTTTTTTTTTTTTTACAATTTTTTTTAAGTTAAATCATAGCTGTGTACATTAATGCAATCATGGGGTACAATGTGCTGGTTTCATATACAATTTGAAATATTTTCATCAAACTGGTTAACATAGACTTCATGGCATTTTCTTAGTTATTGTGTTAAGACATTTGTATTCTGCATTCTGTAAGTTTCACCTGTACCCTTCTAAGATGCACCATAGGTGTGGTCCCACCGATTACCTTCCCTCCACCCATCCTCCTCCAACCCCTTACCTCCCTTACCCCTTGCCCCATATTCTTATGCCATAAGTGGGTTATAGCCTTCATATGAAAACTATAAATTAGTTTCATAATAGGGGCTGAGTACATTGGATACTTTTTCTTCCATTCTTGAGATACTTTGCTAAGAAGAACATGTTCCAGCTCCATCCATGTAAACATGAAAGAGGTAAAGTGTCCATCTTTCTTTAAGGCTGCATAATATTCCATGGTGTACATATACCATAATTCATTAATCCATTTGTGGGTCAATGGGTACTGGGCTTCCTCCATGACTTAGCAATTATGAATTGGGCTTCAATAAACATTCTGGTAAAAATATCTTTGTTATGATGTGATTTTTGGTCTTCTGGATATATGAAAAGAGACCTGCCATTTGATCCTATAATTCCTCTACTAGGTATATATCCAGAAGACCATTCTGAAATACTTTACAAAGAAGAATGTGCTTCAACTCCATCCAGGTAAACACAAAAGTAGTAAAATCTTCAACTTTTCTTATGGCCATATAGTATTCCATGGTATACATATGCCACAGTGTGTTGATCCATTCAAGGGATGACAAGATTTTAGGTTGCTTCCACAACTTGGCAATTATGAAAACTGAGCTGAAATAAATATCCTGGTGCAAATGTCCTTGTGGTAAAATGATTTTTGTTCTTCTGGTTGGATATCTAGTAATGAATTGCAGGATCAACTGGAAGTTTGACTTTTAGTTCTTTGAGAATTCTCCATACTTCTTTCCATAAAGGTTGCATTAGTTTGCAATCCCACCAGCAGTGCAAAAGTGTTCCTTTCTCTCCACATCCACACCGGCATCTGCAGTTTGGGGACTTTGCAATGCTTACTGGAGTTAGGTGATATCTAAGAGTGGTTTTGATTTGCATCTCTCTGATGATTAGGGATGATGAGCATATTTTCCTGTGTTTTTTGGCCATTCATCTGTCATCTTCAGAGAAGTTTCTGTTCAAGTTTCTTGCCCACTTATAGGTGGGATTGTTTACTCCTTTCTTACTTTATTAATTTGAGTTCTCTGCAGATTCTACTTACCCAACCTTTGTCAGATTCATAACATGCAAATTATCTTTTCCCATTGCGAAGACTATCTGTTTGCTTTGGTTGTGGTACTCTTAGCTAGGCAGAAGATTTTTAGCTTGATGAAAACCCAGTTATTTATTTTTGGTGTTCCTGCAATTGCCAGGCAGGTCTTCCTCATAAAAACTTTTCCCAGACCAACATCTTCAAGCATTTTCCCCACAATCTCTTCTAAGTTTTTTATTGTTTCGTTCTTCAATTTAAATCTTTTATCCAATGAGAATCAATTTATGTCAGTGGTGAAAGTGTGAGTTCCAGTTTCAGTCTTCTGTACGTGGCTAATCTGCTATCCCAGCACCATTTATTAAATAGGAAATGTTTCACCCATTGAATGGTTTGTTTGGTTTATTAAAGATCAAATAGCGATATGTGGCTAGGTTCATCTCTAGATTCTCTATTCTATACCAGAGATCCATATCCCTAGTTTTGTGCCACTATCATGTTTTCATCACTGTAGACTTGTAGTATTACCTGAAATCTGGTAACATGATCCCTCCAGATTTGTTTTTATTTCTAAGAATTGTATTGGCTACCAGGGGTATTTTCTGGTTCCATCTGAAGCAAAGTACTATTTGTTCAGGTTCTTCAAAGCATGACATTGGTCCCCGATGGGGATTGCATTAAATCTGTAGATTGCTATGGGTAGAATACACATTTTAACAATGTCAATTCTTCCCAGATTTGAGCATCATATATGTCTCCATTTGTTAGCATCTTCAACTATTTCTTTTCTCAGAGTTTCATAGTTCTCTTTATAGAGATCTTTCACTGTCTTTGTTAGATTAAGTCCCAGGTATTTCATCATTATTGAATCTACTGTAAAAGATATAGAGTCTTTGGTTTTAGTCTCAGTTTGACTGTTATTGACATATATAAAAGCTACCAATTTGCAGGTATTCATTTTGTATCCTGAGATGCTGCTATGTTCCTTGATCACTTCTAAGAGCTTTGTAGTTGAATTCCTGGGGTTTTCCAGGTATAAGATCATGTCATCTACAGAGAGTGAGAAGTTTGACCTTCTCTGATGCCATTTTAATATCCTTGATCTCTTTCTCTTGTCTGATTGCAATGGCCAGGACTTCTCTTAAATAGCAGTGGCCACAGTGGGCATCTTTGTCTGGTGTAGCTTTTAGTGAAAATGCTTTCAGTTTCACTCTATTCAATATGATATTGGCTGTGGATTAGCTATAGATGACTTCTATCAGTTTAAGAATGTCCCACCTAACCCTATTTTCTCAAGTGTTTTTTTTTTTTATAATTTTATTGAATCATAATTGTGTATATTGGTGCAATCATAGGGCACAATGTGCTTCATATACATTCAGAAATATTTTTATCGTACTGTTACAGATAGCCTTCATGGCATTTTCTTGATCACTATATAAAG
>CAUYON010126956.1:0-18399 GCA_963573935.1 Arctocebus calabarensis | reverse complement strand
CCTGTAGTCCCAGCTACTTGGGAGGCAGAGGCAGGAGACTCGCTTGAGCCCAGGAATTGGAGGTTGCCGTGAGCTGTGATGCCACAGCACTCTATCCAGGGTGACAGCTTGAGGCTCTGTCTCAAAAACAAAAAAGGTGGCCTCTGCTGAAGGCTATTGGACAAATGCAGAATAATTTGTGATGCAAACTAATGCCTGGCACTTTAATATCTCAGAACCCCTATTTCTTGCATAGCAATCCTTACTATAAGCTAATTAAAAATACTTATATTTTGCATTTGAATATTCATTTGTCCTCTTTATTTTTGCTTTACATAGTTCCTTAAAAACCTATTTGCCATTTTTGTTTCTAAATTTAAATTCCTCCTTACTGATACACAGTCAGCATTTTCCTTTTGGGACTGTTGTTGTGTATTAAACAAGATAAGGAGTGGAGATTAGCTGGAATGAACATCTCAAATAGGTTTTATCTTCACACCTCTGGTCTCCTTTTGTCACATCTTGGCCAAGGGCATAGCCCATTTACGTATAAACACGTATCACATTCATTTCTAGAGTGCTAGATCTTATCATAGTTCCAAGTCTGGAAGTAACATTTGAAGGTTCATTTTGGAAAAATCTGGTCTTCTTTTGCACTTCAGCCGAGTCGAAGGAAAAGCCAAATCGCTTCTTCCCTGAGCAAGCATTCATAGGATTCTATCTGTGTGATCACACCAAGTCATTATGTAGCAGTTGGCTCTGATACGCTTGCACAGACACAAATTGAGTCGGACAGGACTGATGTCTCCTGGACTTTGATTTCATTCGAAATGCTGGCATGAGGCTGGGAGCGGTGAGAGCCGGAGGAGGGGTGGAGGTGTAGAACTGAGTCCTTTAGCACTTCTCCCATGAAGTTTTTGAGATTTTTAACATTTGATAGCTGTGAACTGCTTGATACGTTGTTTCTTCAGATGTGATTGATAACAATAGCTGATTTGGAGCAGCTGGCCAGCTTTTGGATTCAGGAAGATGTGTTTCAGTGTACAAGTTGCTTCTTCAAGCCACCCACAAATCTGTTAAAAGAATAAAAAGAGGCTCTCTAGTAGAATGGTAATTAGAATAATTCCTCCCTTTCCTTTTAGTTTTATCATTCCTGCATTCAGCCTTTCATGCATAGTAATGAAAAAGATAATATCTTTAAAAGAATTTTTTACACTAAAGCTCAGTTTCAGAAAAGGAACACCAGAGTAACTGCCTTACAATTCTTTTAAAAATACAAGTTATTTGAGTGGTTTAGGTTATTTCTGGGTATCGCTAGTATCGCCTGTCAAGAATTTTGTATGTGTTTCAAATATTGCCATAAAAAAAGCCAAAGGTATGTGGTTTCATTTTGCAAATGAATTCTGATATTCATTCTCAAGCTTTTCTTGCAGCGATAGAGGCGGCAAAAGTATGTGATGTACTCTCTTATTTTATTAAGAGTACTCTGTATAAGAAGGAGGTTGTGCTAGATTTGTTGAATGTTCTATTGGAAAAATTGTGTATCACCTGAAGACTGGTACTTCAGGTTACTGCTTAGAGCCTGCCTGATCTTTGCTTCCATCTTTCCCATTCCCACCAGGACCACCGTCACTCTTAAGTCCTATATTACTTCTCCCCTGCGGTTCTTTCTCTGTCCTATTAGCATTCTCTAAATCATTCAGATGTCAGTTAATTTTTCTAAGCCTAGTTCTATGTTGTTCCTCTTCCCAAAACATTAAATAGCTTGTTTTTATGGTTTGCTGAATAAAGCCCATATGACTTAGATTGCCAGCCAAGGCACTCCGTGACCTATTTTTTTTTTCTTTTAATTTTAAGCCTGAGCCAGTTTCTTTTCCCTGATCTCCTGGCTTCCTAATAGAGATGTCACTCCAATCCAATGGCTCTCAAAATGTAGTCTCTGTTGGGCGACCCTCCTCCTGCGCAGAGCTACTGAACCATGAACCCCAAGGTGATGCTCAACTATCTGTTTTCACAAGCCTTGCAGGGATCTGATGCATGCTGACGTGACCTCTGAGAAACCCTGCTCCAACCAAACCAGGCAACTCACCTTCCACAAAGTTCTTTCCCGCTGCCTTGCCTTTGCATGGATTTCCTAGAGCACCTTTCCTTCATCTTGTGAAAATCTTGCTTATATCCCAGGGCCCGGTTAGAGAGATTGCTTTTTGCAGACAACCATTCTTTATCCTTCTTTTATGACATTATCTAGTTTTCCTTACTGGCACAAATCACTTAACTCATACTAGTTATCTGGTATACCTGTCTTCTTTTTTTTTTTTTTTTTTTTTTTCTCCTAATCTGGAAACTCAAAAAAAAAAAAAAACCAGAGTCTAACCCATCTTTGTACCTGAAACACCTTGCACTGTGTCACTCTTTGATGTCTTGCACACAGTAGGCTTTCAAAAATACTTCATGGCTTCTGCATTTTACAGAGAAGATTAAGAAATTAAGTCCTTGCCCAGGAGGCATATAAAAATCCCATTAAATCAAAGAGGCACATGCTAACTATTGTTTTGACTTATTGAAGCCAAACTAGACTTGAGTGTTGATGTGTCTTCAGGGAAGAAGCCAAATATGCTAGTGTAAAAAATCCTAACCTCTACCATTTAGCTGGAGAAGTTGAATTAGTCCTGTCATTCCATCTGATGCCAAGAAAGCAGCTTCCATTATTCTGTCAGTAATAGACTTTTATCCTGCATGCAGGAACTTCTCTTAAATCTTTCTTATAGCACCGGTGTGCTTTTTTCCCATTGATGTGTTCATGTAATGTTTCATAAGAAGTGACAGTTCCATCTCAGAGTGCTTTGCCCACAAGGTGGCCTAGCAGAGAGTGAACGTCAGGGGGGTTGGCGTATGGGATGGCCTGGAAATGGGAACGCCAGTGCTCCCACATTTCACAAACCCAGGTATTCGAGGGCTCCTTCATTTTGCTAACCGAGTGATTTCCTTCCTAATACAAATGCAGGACAGTTGCAATTTATGGTGAATTTACAGTGGGCCAACGGATTGTGTCTCTTGTGGTGACTGTGATGGAACAGAGAGTGATAGAACTAAGCGTCTTTCTTGTCTCTTCCTGTCCTTTTGCAGGCTCTGAGAGTGTCCCCGTGGAGATTCCAGCCCGGACAGCCTCGCTGCAGCGTCAGAGGCAGTGCTTGCAAGCTGCTCACACATGCCGCTGCCAAGCTGCAGGATGGTGCCCGTCGCCAGGCCGCTGCTGCTGCTCCTTGCCTTCCTCCTCCGCACAGATGCTGAGAGTAAGCCATCCCCCTTCTCTGGGGGGCTGTGACCGTAATGAGTGGTTTGTTTGCAGTTGGCACCAGGCTCAGGCCACTGAATACATTTCCTTTGGAAGTAAATCCTGAGACACTGTGGGATCCTCCTTGGCTACCAGCCAGCCTTTGAGAGAGATTATTGACGTGGCTTCCTTACCATTTCCTTTCCCTCTTAATGCCCCTTTTCTTGTGCCTCTAACGGCTCCCACTGTTTTTTTTGTTTGTTTGTTTTTTGTTTTTTAATACTTCTCACCAGCCTGGTGGCAAAGATATTATGAGAACACCGATACAACTGAAACTGAGGTTAACCAGTTGGTGGTGTCAATAAATAAACATGGTTTAGACCCATTCAAAATCTCTTTAGTTTCCTGGATATTTCTATGTTTAGAAAAATGCACAGTGTCACACTGAGCCCAATTAAACTTCCAAGCCCCTTGTAGCTGTCACAGCAGCTGTTCTGAGGTACTGTTTCCGACAGCTGTCGTCGAGTACAGTATTCAAACAAATCAAGCAGAACTGACAACTTTGTGGCTGGATGAAGGATCTGGAAGTGTGAGAATTCTGTGGAGTACAGACACCAAAAGTTTAGATTTGGGGGTGCAATTTATGAAACTGCGATTGTGGTCAATTCGCTCGCCAATTAATGAGAAGATCATATCTCCTTTGTAATTGGGAAATCATTAGGTCTGCCTTTGTGCTTATTTTCCCGTCTGTCTTGTAGCTTTTGAGGAGAAATAGTGCTGGGAAAGAGGTGTCTCCGGCTCATACTCACTGAAGTGTCTGGTTCCTTGGTGGGGGTTTAGTTCCTATGTGAGTTAGCTAGTTTCTTGGGGTGTCCCCGGGTACAATAAGCTGTGTCACATGGGCAGTCGTTAACTTTTCCCTCCACTGACTGTTTCGGTGAGATTAAATTTGATTCCTGTTAAGGATGTTGGGAAGACGAGGATCTGGTGTCATTGTGGCCCCTTCCTATTAATTGCATTTTGACAAGAATTCCCTCCTGAGCACCCAATTGCATCATTTAAATAGGAGCTCTATTTTCTAAAGAGATCTTTTTAGGAGTGAGAGGAATAATGTTAATACAGTAATAAGATACATATGGAGCATGCATGTTTTAAGTACAACATTCTCTGGCTAATAATGTATACCATCTCCCAATTAGCACTTGGGAGTGTCAATTAAAGGTGAAGCCAAGGAATTTCCAGCATCATGCCAGCAAATAATTAGCTGGGAAAAAACCCAAATGTAAGATACTCTTGTTATTTTAAAGCTATTTATGTCAAAGCTTATTTTAAAGTACTGTAGAAATCTAAATTTAGTGTATTGAAGAGAAATTGAGCATATGGTTTTATTATTTCTGTTTTGGCTAGAATGCAAAAGTAAGTCGTTTCACCATAGTTAAATTTTTGGCAAAGCATATTAAGACCCTGGGAACCCACTTTCCTGTCAGATTGCAGCTAGAGATTTCCGTACAGTTAGTAGATACGGGGCAGGGGGAGACATTACGTGGATATACAAGTATACAAGTTAGTGTATATCCATAAAGGTAACCTTCCAGATAAGTTCTACTTAATTCTCTGGTGGTAAGTGGCAGACAGATGTCAAGTGTTTAGAAACAAGGACTTTAAAAGTTATCTGGCATAAAACAATCTATGCTGCAGATGAGTTCACCCACTCTCACCTACAGGGAGAACAGCAGGTGGAGGTCTGACTGGGTCAGTTCTCTTTCTCCATTCCTTTTCCTTCTCTTTCATCACACTTCTTATTCTGGCTGTATAGTCTCACCAAAGAAATCACACGGCCCGTGTTAGCAGTTTGTTAAAGTAAGATACTTACCACGCTATATACTTAGGTGATATCAGTTTTCAAACCCAAATGTCACTTGAAAAAGAATCCTTTTCCTTTTACCCTTTCCATTGCAACTTAAGAAGGAATAGGCTTCTGTTTTGCCAAATTAATTTGGATTAGCTTTGCCCTTGTCTACTCAGCCTTGATGTAGTTTATTTTCCCTTTCATAGATTCATTTGCCACCGTTGAATAGTATGTACTGAAAGTTCCCAACAAAGGAGAAAAATGCAGTCACATTTTTAAAGGACCATTTTCAAAGAAGAGGGGACATTCGTTAGGAATCTACTGGAGGGTGTTTGTGGTTCACGAAAGCCCACAGTGAAGTTGGAGATACAAACTTAGTCTCTAAATTGTTTAAATACCGGGTGGTAAAATAGGATCCAGAATTATCATTCATTCAATTGTGTTGGTACCTTTCCTTTAAATTCTGAAAAGAAAAAATAAAGATATAGGGAGAACCAATGAAAAGTCTGATTTCTTCACCATCATATAAAGATAATATTTTCTAGGCTTCTGTTACTTGGGTCTCTGGTTTGTGTCCCTACGCCTTCATCAGCGTATCTAACCTTATTTATTTTCCCCCTTTACCTACCTGTATCTTGTATTGATCCAAGAGATTAAGAGTTATGTTTCAAAATTAGTAGTAGTTTATTGGAGCTACATGAGAACTCTAAAGTAATAATAAAAAATAGTTTGGCCTCCTTTGTAGACTATGTGGGGATGGGGTGTAGAAAGAAGCTACTCTAGTTTACTATTATTAATGTGTCCACCTCTCACTCTTCAGAAATGAGTAACTCCAAAGGCCCAGGAGTCAGTGTGATCATTTGCTGTGTGGAATATCATAGCAAACTACTAGGTGTGACACTGCATTAAGTAGGAGAGCTCTTATGAGCCTTGGTTCTCAAGGATGTTGAAAATTCATAATACTATCCCTTTAGGAGAAAATTATAGTCTTTGCCATTGCCAATTTAAAATGCCTTACATATCCCCACTGTTATTTTGATCGGCTAGTTGTGTGCGTGTATCTTAATTTCTTTTCATTCCTGTGTCTTAAATGCTGAAAAAAAGTTTCCTTATTGGTTCTCGAACGCACATATGCCCAATAGAGATTGTGCTTGTGATGTCAGGGAAGAGGAGAGTGGGATGTCTTTTGAACACCATGAGTAGTTCTACCTCATGTTGGGCAAACCAGCTGGTTTGGGTGGTGGTCTGACTGAGGTCAATCCTGGTTTAGGAGTTTGTCTGTCTAAGGTCCACTCTGGATAGGTAGTAGTCTGACTAAGGTCAATTATGATTACGTGGTGGTCTGACTGGGGGTAATCCTGGTATATGTGATGGTCTGACTGGGGTCAATCCTGGTATATATGGTGGTCTGCCTGGGGTAATCCTGGTATATGTATGTGGTGGTCTGACTGGGGGTAATCCTGGTATATTTGGTGGTCTGACTAGGGTCAATCCTGGTATATGTGGCAGTCTGACTGGGGGTAATCCTGGTATATGTGGTGGTCTGACTTGGGTAATCCTGGTATATGTGGTGGTCTGACTGGGGTCAATCCTGGTATATGTGGTGGTCTGACTGGGAGTAATCCTGGTATATGTGGTGGTCTGACTGGGGTCAATCCTGGTATATGTGGTGGTCTGACTGGGGGTAATCCTGGTATATGTGGTGGTCTGACTGGGGTCAATCCTGGTATATTTGGTGGTCTGACTGGGGTCAATCCTGGTATATGTGGTGGTCTGACTGGGGGTAATCCTGGTATATGTGGTAGTCTGACTGGGGGTAATCCTGGTATATGTGGTGGTCTGACTGGGGTCAATCCTGGTATATTTGGTGGTCTGACTGGGGGTAATCCTGGTATATGTGGTGGTCTGACTGGGGTCAATCCTGGTATATTTGGTGGTCTGACTGTGGGTAATCCTGGTATATGTGGTGGTCTGACTAGGGTCAATCCTGGTATATTTGGTGGTCTGCCTGAGGTCAATTCTGGTTAGGTGGTGGTCTGACTGAATCAATTCTGGTTGGGTGGTGGTCTGATTAGGGTCAACCTTTGGTTTAGGTGGTGGTCTAACTAAGGTCAGTTCTGGTTAGGTGGTGGTCTGACTGTGGTCAATCCTGGTTGAAGTAGTGGTCTGACTGAGGTGAGTTCTGTTTAATTGGTGGTCAGACTGAGGTGAATTCAACAGTAATATGCTTACACATTAAAGATGAATTTAGATTATGTGAGTATAATCCTGGGGTGAATGTTTTTGTTTGAGTTTTCTTTGTAGCTTCTGTTGCTAGTTCAGTGGAAATATACTAAACACCTCTGAATTGTACTGGTATTTCTGGTGCTAGTTCAGTGGAAACATACTAACCACTATTGAATTTAGGTGAGATGGTATGTTAATTATATTATAGTAAACCTATTTTTTTTTACATAAATTACTCCTTTCCCAGTCCTTTGGTTGGAGTCCCTTTGGTGTAGGCAACCTGAAAGTGACATATGTTTGTTTCTTCAGGTCAGTTTAAATGAGATGTGTTCATGTTGGGGAGCAGCGATAAAGCCTGTTCCTTCCCCATGTTTATCAATGCCTTCATTGTTTTCTTGTTCTCTGAATTGACAGAGGTGTGGCAAAGTAAAAACCTTTGCTTTTTCCTCCTTCTTCCTCCCCTTACTTTAAAGTAGCTAAATTAGCAAGGTCTAGCTGTCTTCAGCAAGGAAAATATTCTAGCTATTTTGCTGATCCTTTAGCCCCATTCTGGAGTTTCTGTGGCTTTCTGAATTAATTGCTCCCAGCAGAGCTGTTGCTACCGAGTAAGGTTAAGAATATGTCACAAAATCAACACGTGTATATACTTCAAAGCATTTTATTGAATGTAGTAGGACTTGCTTTTGTTTTTGATTCCAAAGGGTGAGATATTTGTCATCTCTGATCTCCATTTGTAATGAAGCCCTAAGCTTGAAGGATGGAGCACTCTCTAAAACATTTGAGAACATTTGAGTTCTTACTATTTGTAATAGTCAGTGGTATTTGATTTCACTGTTCTATGATTTCCTCATTCCCCTTCACATTCTTCTTTAATTTTCCCCATTCAGCTACTATTTACTTGACTCCTTTAAAACAAATTTGATTTGTTTACAAGCTCCACCTCTTCCTGCCCATGTGGATTTGTTTCCATGATACAAATGGAAATGACAAGTCAAAGAATAAAGTTCTGGTGATTGGATGGAAAAGTCACATTAGAACCAATTCGCTGTCAGATGATTTTGTGGTTTCTTTTCTGCTTCATCTGCTTGAGCTTCCTATATTCCTTCACCAAACTGTTGCATGCATATGTGTACCTGTGGTGTGAGAAGCTTGGTGTAAAGCAGTGAGAATACAACGATTTGTTAAAAGCATGATCCCACACTAGTTTGTAATCTGTCTTCAGAAATCAGAGCTCATGCTTTAGGATGCTTGTAAGCCATCTTCTCAGACTTCCTGTCCAGGCAGGAAGTAGTCTTTAGGAACATGACCTCAAGAGCATAGTGCTGGTTTTCACTTCCTGACTGTGCCATGCCCATGTAATTCTTCAGACCTTGGGCAAGTTACACATCTCTGTATCTCTCTCATCTGTAAAATGAAGATTGAAAATAGCACATACTTGATATAGTTACCATAAGGGTTAAGTAAAGAATTGCTTGTAAAGAGTTTTGAATAATAAGATTAAATAGTAACTAAATGTTAGCTTTTACTATGCATTTTTTTCCCTCCTTAGTCTTCATCATTTCCAAATTACAAGCATCTATATTTTTAGATCTCTGTTGGTCTGTATTATTCCATCAACTTCCTAATTTGAGCAGACCATTTTAAAAATGAAAATATATACATCTTTATGTACATTTGTGATTCCAAGTTCAAAGGACATTGACTGATTAGCTCATTTGTGTATTTCAAAATCCCTTTAAAAATGTTTATTGGATACATTTCCTCTGTCAAGTGTTGATTTAACTACAGGGGATGAAATGGTGAGAAAGAGAGATATGATCCCGCCTCTAAAAAGCTTAAACTTTAGTGGGATGGACAAATATTTGACATTAATTTTAAAATTTTACACTTTTACTGTGACAAGTGTTATAAGGGAAGGAAATAGGCCACTAAGTGCCTCTTCTGTTCTAAAGAGTAATAAAAAGCTTTCCTGAGGGAGTGATTTTTTTTTTCTATTTTGAAATAATTTTATTCTTAAAAGAAGTTACAGAAATTTTACAGGAATTTCTTAGGTACTTTTCATCCTGTTTTCCACCATAATAATAAATTACATAATCACAGTACATTATCAAAATGAGGAATCCAAAATTAGCACAGAACTATCAACTAAACTGTAGAAGTTGTATTGGTTTTACCAGTTTTTACACACACTCAATTAAATTTGATATCATGCATAGCTCTAAAGGAATGATTTTTGAGGTTTTGTCTGATGGATAATAAGAGTTAGCTATACTTGATGAGAAGAGCTTTTTGGAATAAAGGTCTTAGAGAATACTCATGTACTCTGAGATAGGGATAATCTAGTGTTTTCTGGGAACTGAAAGAATAGATGTGGCTTGATCCTAAACAGCGAGAAGGAGAGAGTCTTTGAACAGGCTGAAGAGATAGGTAGAGACCAGGTAAGGCAAAACTTCATGGACATTGTTCAAGACCCCATTTTTTTTAATTCTATGAATTGCATAAATCATTGTCTTACTTTTAAGCTGTGATAGGAAGAGATTTACATTTCTAAAAAATCAGTGAGGCTGTGATGGAAAAATGCTTTGGAGGAAAGTGAGCCAGAGTGGCCTTGCGATCTGTTAAGAGCCTGCATAGAAGTTATGTCAAGGGATCAGAAGGATGTTAAGAAGGCTACACTGTCTGACACCTAAATAAAAAGGAGGCCAATCTGATTTTTGTGAGGATTCATTCTCTTAAAATTTGAACTACCAACACATTATTTGGAGCAAAAGAGAGGAGACTTATGGTATATTCAATACCTTCCAAGTAACCTCTTGTTTTTAATATAGCATTATTTTTATTCCCCCAAATATATCTAAATCTATTCTCATAATTTCCCTTCTTGATCATCAAGTTCAGGAAGTTTTATTTACAATAGTCTTTTGTTAATATCTCTTAATATTGTAGAATTTAGAATCAGTTTAAAATTGTGAATGCAGTTCAATTCCTTACTATAAAAAATATTTCAGTTTAGTTTGTTCTCTGACAGAAGTTTTAAAATTTACTCCATTGTATATGGGTTTTGCAAAAATAACAACATAGTATGGTGACAGTCATTTACAATAACTGTAGGTATTAAATCTGACTTTAAAATATCCTCAGTACCTATACCTCCCAGTTTAAGAAATGTCATATAATACATTTGTTTTGAACAAAAAGTACAGAAAGTATAACAAATCTATTAAGCTAAATACGTTCCAGTAGTTTTTCCTTTCTGAGCTTTCTTTTTATGCATGTTAAATACGTTGTTTTCTAAGTGACAGTTTTCAGAGTCCTTAAATAGATGTTTAAGATGCCTATAAAGGAAATAGAGAAATAAAAATGATATTGTTTATCACTAAAAACTAATTCAGGTTGATATAAAAGAAAACACCTCCAATATGTATATTTACCTTTTAAATATCTATGTTTATCTATGAAAAGCAAATGTACATCACAATTTTTAAAAGTAATAACATAGTATTTGTTTTAGTAAATGCCTACTGTGTGTCCCCAACAAGCCAGATCCTGTAATCACAGAATTTGTATTCTAGTTGGGGCATGGTAGAAGAAGGAGAGGTGCAGGCATGGTTATAGGCAAGAGTGAATGAAAAACATGACTTCAGAGAGTGGTCAGTGCTACAAAGACTGTGGAACAGGGCTATGTGATAGGAGAGTACGGCAGAGGGCTAGGAAAGGAGAAAGGACGCTCCTTCATTTCACTGCAAGCACAGTTGCTGAGGGAGACACAATGCTGAGCGGATGACAGGAAAAAGACAGCCAGGAACCAGTGGAATCTGAATCACCCGGGCAGGTGGGTCAGTGACTCCAAGTACCTTCCCAAGAAAGTCTCATGTGTTCAAAGAGCAGCATAAGGCCAGGAGACTGAAGCACGGCAAGAGAGGAGAGAAAGAGATAGGAGGAGGGACCAGGAGGGACCGTGGTGGTCTTGTAAGGAGTTTGGATTGCTGCACCAGGTAGTAGGCTAACATGGAGGGAAATAGATCTGCTCTTGGGATATGTATTCATGAACTTGAGTTGGATACTACTGTCTCTACTAGAACAAAATAAGTAACTATTTTTTTTTTTTTTAATCACAGACACTACATTGAAGGTTTGATACACCTTCTGATTAAGTTATAACTCATTGTCTAAACAACTGAAATTTCCTTTGTAACAGCCAATATGAACTTGAAACACTAAACGCCTTCAGTTAAAACAAACACAAATGCCTGCTTTCAGCTTTTTATCTCTGGCCAGTTTTGTTTTTCTTTTAAAGCAGATGACAGTTTTGCTTGGGAAACCTATAATTAAGACTATACTTCCCTTCATCAATATCCATAGCTGGAGAGAGCTAAGGCAGGTACACTGATAAAGCAAGGCTGTAATTGGAGGGTGATGGCCAACATTGAATTGTGGGGAAGAAAGGAGCTTTAATAGATATTTTCTCTATATGCTTCCATTTAGTCAAAATAAAAGGAATAGAATTCCCAAGTGATCTCTGGGTTGTATTCCCTATGTAGATGAAAGCTTTTTAATAAAACCTTTCCTGGTAAACTCTTCCATTTAAGGGGGAAAAAAAGCCTTTATTATTGATGTGGTCTAACATTTTGGGTTTAGTTTAAGCCCAATGTGAATACAAGATAACATGTAAAATGATTATTAAACCGTAACTTAAATGTTTCTCTAAACTAGTACATTCAGATTTGGCTTGAATGCTGGCTCCTCTGCTTACCAGGAGCAGTTTCCTTAATTCTTTTGACCGGTTGGGAATGCTGATAGCTGTCACAGGTTCCTGTGAGATTTAAATGAGATCCTGAATGTGAATTCCTGTGAGGCTCAATTTTCATTCTAGTACACAGATGCATATATATGTGTGTGTGTGTATGCACACATTTATATAGACACATACACCCCTCATGTAGGTGAAATCAGCTACCTAGCTTTTTCACCTTTTGAGCTGATTTTCAGATACAGGAATTCATCAGTATATGACAGCTATCCAGAAAATATCTGGCCATGTACATCTCTATTTTTCATATTAGATGATCAGATACTTTCAGGACAGCCCTGTGTGTTTTACAGCAGCAGCAACAACAAAAAAGTAATTTAAAAAAGCCCAACCATATTGCAGACTTTTCTTATAACTTACGTGCTGGACTCCTATAGTGAACGCTCTCCCTGAAATGTTTGTGTCACCATGGTAGCCCACGGTTTCTCAAACCGGCCACTGTTGGCTTTTGGGGCTATATAATTCTATGTCGTGTGGGGCTGTTCAGAGTATTGTGATGAGTAGCAGCACCCTACTTCCTAATCATGAAAACCAAATTATCCCCAGACATTGCTGATTGTCTCCTTGGAGCAAAATCATCCCTAGTGGAGAACCATGGATGTTACTTACGAAAGCTTTGGAACACAATGTTGGGGTAGAGGTTAGGAGAGGTAAATTCTGCACTTCTAAGTTCTATGGGGTTTAGAAGGGAGACATTTTAGCGGAAGTAGGGTAGATCTTTCACAAGCTCTCAAAATCAGTTGTGCAAATTGGGAAAGATAAGTCAGAGTCCTGTTTAATATCCAGAAAACCAGAGACAAATTGCCTTATTGCTTCAAGTCTCAGGTTTGTTGTCTGGAGAATCACAGGATTGCTGTGACAATTAAAATGAGTTAACCAATGTAAGGTGCTTAGGACTCTGCCTTGAACAGAGTAAGCAATAAATAAATGTTAGCCATTCTTACAATTATATCTTATAGTATATAAATTTAATTTGATCATACTTTATTTTATTTTAAAAATAAAATCAATTTTATCTTATAACAGTGCTTATGGATTATTTTCTCTTGAATAATTGCTTAAACACTTTCTCTCCTGACTCTCCTATGTTTCTGTAGACGTTGAGTAGGCAGGATAGCTTTCATCATCCCTATTTCTCAGATAAAAGAAACCAAGGCCTAGAGCCAAAAGGTAAGTAGGTTCCGGGGATGGACCTAGGACTTCTTCATTCCTTGTCCAAGGAAGAGTCAGAATAGCTAAAAAGAGCAGGGACGAGAGCTCACTGCGAATAGCAGCCCCAGCCATTTGCAGAGGGCTGAAGGGGTGCCCCTGGCATGAGGCCCCAGGTCATCAGGACCCTCACTACCAGTCAGGAGGACTTGGAGTCGTGGAAGAAAGGCTGCATGATGTTCACAACTTACACACAGTGTAACAGTTGAGATGCTTTGGATGACTTTTAGAATGGTTTCTGTCTAATTTTAATTTTTAAAACCCTATCAATTTAGACAATGTTAAGTACTGTGCAGTTAGTGTTTTATTATAAAATGATTGCCATTTTTTATTAGGTTTCCTTGTGGCTTTTATCTGTTGATTTGATTCTTCATCATCAGCAGTAAGGTCTTCTTTCAAGATTTGACCAATGCAGCCATGATGTCATTATTCTTATTGTCAGGATGTAGTTCATTGGGAATCATGGCTGAAATAGTTTGCATTCCTCTCATTGAGGTACAGCTTCCCCTCCCCTTGAATGTGAACTGGTCCCTCGGCCTGCTTTGACCAATGAAAGAATGGTCCAGAGTGATGCTCTGTCAGCTTGGGCCTCCCACTTCAGAAGTCTGGAAACTTCTAATTTCACTCTCTGGCATCTTGAGTCATTATAGCAACATGTCCAGCAACCACAAGGAAAGAACTCCATGGAGAGAGAGAAATGCCCAGCCTACCCACACCTGGCACAGCTATCACAGGTTGTGAGCCAGGTTTTTTGTTGTTTGTTTTGAGACAGAGTCTCATTTGGTCACACTGTGTAGAGTGCTGTGGGGTCTCAGCTCATAGCAACCTTAAACTCTTGGGCTCAAGTGATTTTCTTGCCTCAGCCTCCACAGTAGCTGGGACTACTGGAGCCTGCCACAACGCCCAGCTGTTTTTTAGAGATGGAGGTCTCCTTCTGGCTCAGGCTAGTCTTGAACCTGTGACCTTTGGCAATCCACCTGCCTCAGCCTCCCAAGTGGTAGGAAGAGGCTCTAGTGAGCCACCATGCCCAGCCCAATGAGCCAGGTTTTGAAGCAAAGCCACCTTGGCATCCCAGCCAGAGTCCAGCCTCCTGCTAATCACTGTCAGCCACACATGTAAACTCAGATGCGATGTAGATTAGAACCTTCTAGCTCAGTGGTTCTCAATCTGTGGGGGGGTCGAATGACCCTTTCACAGGATGCTCCTAAGACCCTCCTGAATTTCAGATATTTACATTATGATTCATAACAGTAGCAAAATTACAGTTATGAAGTAGCAACGAAAATAATTTTATGGTTGGGGGTCACCACAACATGAGGAACTGTATTAAAGGGTCACGGCATTCGGAACGTTGAGGACCACTGTTCTAGCTGAAGCCTGGATGGCAGAATCATATACAAAGACATGTTTACCTTTAGCACCTTTTTAGGGGGGTTGTAACACAGGCAAAAATACCTGAAATACATCGTGATCGTTATCATCAAAATGAAGCACCTACCAGTTCGAGGAGCAAAGTTAGACCTACAATGGTTTTAACTTTTGGAGCTGTAATGCAGATGTTCTAGATAACCTGTGTTTAAATGCAGGTCCTTTTTAGAGTAGATGAGCACTTTAATACACAAGGTCAGACAGTTACATTCAGACAGTTAAGTTCATCATCTCTTCCCAGAAAAAGTGCTGCATATTTCATTACTGAACATCCCTGTGGTCACCTTTGAAGTATTTCCTTGGGAAGCCATGCACCAGTGCCAGCACCTCGTCCATCCTTCAAAGCTCTTTTTCTAGGATGGGGGTCACAAACTTAATTGTCACACTTACAGGATGATGACAGCTCTGATGGCCATTCCTGAAAAACAGTTGCAAAATTACTTTGAAGGGAGGACTAAGCACTGGTATAGGTACATCTTTCCCGAAGGAGAGTACTTCAAAAGTGGCCAGAGTGATATTCAGCAGTGCGGTAAGTAGCACTTTTTCTAGAACGAGTTCTCAAACTTAATTATCTGACCTGATATATCAGTTAAAGCCCTACTTGGGGTGAATCTTCTGAAAAACTTACATGTTTTGCATTTTTGTGAAGAGAGTTCAGCAAATGTTTTCTGAAAGGGCTGTTTGATAAATATTTTTGGCTTTATGGGCTGTAAGTCTGTCATAACTATTCAACTCTGCCTTTCTAGCGAGAAAGCAGCCTCGAACGATACCAGTAGAAGCCCTTGTTTTCACCTGGTGAAATTAGTTAAAGGAAAGAGATGAGTTTGTCTACCCTCTTTTATCACTTCGCTTTGTTAGTAATGTTTATTGGGAGCAGATTAATTAGAAGAAATAAGTTCAAGGATCACATCTCTTGACAAACAAAGATGTTTAATAGCTCTTAACCTTTAAAATTTATGCAGAAATAGCTTTGCATGTTACCGCTCTTTATGTCTTCTGGGGGTGCTTCAAGTATTCAACTGTTAGTGCCACTTTACATTAGCAGCTCCTGAAAAATGAATAATTAATCAGCTGGGGGACAGTTTTTGTTGCATTGTGTGCCTGGCATTTGGAGCTACGAACATCTTAAATAAAAAGGAGGGGAAAGTACGGGAAAGTGTTGCATTGGCTGGGAATGTTGGAAAGGATCTGTACAGAAACAGTTTGTAATCATGGGTATCGAAGCCTGATATTGGTTTCGTAAAAGCACAAAAGGCCAAGTGAATTAGAGCTGTCACAGGTGCTTCTGGTATAGGCGTGCACCATCCCATTTCAGTGCTTATAAATCAAAAGCAAACTCTTAATGAGACGACACCATTGATCCAGCAGCAAATGCTCAGAAATAACACTTCTGTTCCATCATGTCAGCAAATGGAAAAGCTTTTGTGGAAGGTGGGGAGGAGGAGGTTTGCAATTGGAATTGGAATCTCTGACTCACTTGGGAAAACTTAAAGAATCATCTCTTGTCGGTTTCTCCTGGCAGCTAGTGGAAGGCACATGTTTCTGCAAATATATGAAGGGCATAACTTAACTATATTCTTGTAAGGACGGAGGTTGTTTAGAATTGTGTGAAGAAGGAAGACTAATTAGATTAAACAGAAATCTTGGCTTAATATGAAGGAAAATGACGAATGGATAAATATATTCAACTATTGAGTAAAATCTCAAGGGAAAGAGTGAGCGCCCCACAGTATGAATCATTTAAAGTAAGCAGCTGAAACCGCAGTGGAGAACTACTGTTTCTGAAATAATCAAGACTACATCAGCAAAGGGAAATAAAAAGATGATTTAGCAATTGAAAAACACATAATTGTTTCTCCATTTTAATTGTTCTGAATGGGAGCGGGAGATGGAAACAGGAGGGGTATTACAATTATAATGAAACAATCACTTGTATTTTGGGATCTATTTTCTCTAGAGAGTTTGCGATTTAACAAATGAATCTGACACCACTGTTGGGCAGGGAATAAATTGGCTCACTTCCTTTGGTCTATTTACCCAGGCCTCTAGATTCTTCTTTGCAGCCTTTCTAAAAGAAGCTTTCACAAATTGTGATCACCAACATGTTTTTAGCTCAAAAGTGCTTTCTGGTTTTCCAGCTTTACACGCATTTTCCTCTTCTCCCTTTCTCACTTCGTGGCTCACCATTCTGAATCCCACCTCCTCTTCCAGGTTCATCTTTGTCTGCTGTCTTTATCTACTTTATAGAACGCTTTACTACATCCTAGGCATCTGCAGTATAGTGAATATGGAGCGAAGTCACTGCTCTCAGATTAGTAGTGGAGGCAATAAACAGGTGATAACAGCACAGGGAATTAAGTGAGGTAGTAGACGCGTGCATGAGGGAGATGTTGCCAGGAGCATGTCCTTCTTAGAATTTAAAGAGAATGTTATTCTAATATTCTTCCCACTTTACCTCTTTCATGTTTACATGGATGAAGCTGGAACATATTCTTGTTAGCAAAGTATCTCAAGAATGGAAGAAAAAGTATCCAATGTACTCAGCCCTACTATGAAGCTAATTTATAGCTGTCGCATGAAGGGTATAACCCAACTATAGCACAAGAATACGGGGAAAGGGGCAAGGGTAGGGAGGGGAGGAGGGATTTTAGGGAGGGAAGGTAATGGTGAGGCCACACCTACGGTGCATCTTAGAAGGGTACAGGTGAACCTTACTAAATGCAGAATACAAATGTCTTCATAAAATAACTGAGAAAGGCTATGTTAAAGAGTTTGATGAAAATGGTTAAGATTGTATATGAAACCAGCACATTGTACCCCTTGATTGCACTATTGTACACAGCTATGATTTAATAATAAAGACAATAAAATAAAAAAAAAGAAAGAGAATCTTAATAGGTGTGGTGGAGATAACAGTTGTGGAGGGTGTTAAGACAAAACTAAGCAGCTTGGAACTGCCCTGGTACCTTGTGATTCTCAACCTGATATTACAAGGGATGATTTGGGGATAAAATATAGACACCTAAGCCCCACATCAACCAATCAAACACAGATGTGTGAAGGTAAGGCCAAAACATATGTAGTTTTTAAGGTGCCCCTCAGTTCATTCTCAATGCAGCCCAGCTTTACAACCTTAGTAAGGGAAGCCAATGAAAATTTTAACCTGGGAAGCTGTGTGGGCCAAACTATATCTTTAGCGGGTCAGTGACAGTTGTGTGGAGATGCTTTGGATCAGGGGTATCTACTCTGTGGCCTGTGGATCACGTGCTGATGTTGTGAGGAGTGCTTTTGCTTATCTGTGGTGTCAGATATCAAGACATCAAGGCAAATATGCACAGACCTTTTATTTTTTTACTAATCAGCTTTCCTTAGTTGTTTTTTTTTCCTTTTCTTTCTTTCTTTTTTTTAATTGAATCATAGCTGTGTACATTAGTTCAATCATGGGGTACAGTGTGGGGGCTTCACATACAATCCAAGATATTTTTATCAACCTGATTGACATAACATTCATGAGATTTTCTCATTTACTATGTGAAAACATTTTTGATCCGTATTTAGAAGTTTTCTCCTGACCCTTCAAATATGTACCACACATGTGATCTCACCCTTTGTCCCGTCTCCCCC
>CAUYON010126953.1:0-28598 GCA_963573935.1 Arctocebus calabarensis | reverse complement strand
GTCTTTATATAGTGATCAAGAAAATGCCATGAAGGCTATCTGTAACAGTACGATCAAAACATTTCTGAATGTATATGAATCGTGCCCTGTGATTGCACCAATGTACAGAATTATGATTCAATAAAATTATAAAAAAAAATTTCTGAATGTATATTAATCGTGCCCTGTGATTGCACCAATGTACATAATTATGATTCAATAAAATTATTAAAAAAAGTAAAAAAAAAAAAAAAAAAGTAGGTCAGTGTCTAGCCCAGCTCAAGCATTTCGGAGGCCTGTGATCAAGGCCTCAGGGCTTCAAGCAATCCTGTGAACTGTAGTCAATGAGACAGCTTCGAGCCCTGCTGGGCCCCCTTCAAGGTCCTCTCACACTGCACTAGAGATGCCAGTGCCTCCCTCTCTGTAGCTGCTTGGAGAGACAAACCCCCTTTGATGGCACATTCACCCCCTCTCTGTTGGTCCCTGAAGCCCCCGGAATGCTGTTTGTTAACCTGTTTGTTACCCATGGCCTTTCCACTGCAGATGCTTCCACATCTATTGTTTTATCATCTCTCCTCTAAAGAGATTTTCTTCCCCAAAATAATCTTTCAAGGAAACCACTCCATGTTTTTGCATGGCTAAAGAGGAGCTGGTATTTCTGAGAACCCCCTGGATGTGATGGTTCTGAGAATGGGGGCAAGACACAAACATTTTTTTTCCTTCCTTCTTGTATGTATTAATTTCATCCCTGGATTGAAAATAGGAGTTTCTATGTGCTGTCAGCTATGTGACCTCAGGCCTAAGCTGGGTAAGGGCCCTAGTTGTCCAGCACCGGGCATCCCGTTGGCCTATGGCACTGGCTGTTTCTTGAGGCCCCCAGGATGCCCCATTCCTCTGAGACATGTCTTGTCTTCTGACTCCCTACTCTGGACAATCTGGTTTGCTGAGGCCCCTCTTGAGTTTGGAGGTGATACGTAAATAGATACATCGACATTCAGGGACTAAGCATCCTCTGTGCATTAATTCAGCTGCACAACTGTTCTATGCAGTAGATCCTGTCACTAACTATGTTGTGGGTGAGAAGCTGAGATGCAGAGAGACCGCATAGCTGGCTCCAGGGCTCTCAGACAGTAAAGTTTGCACTTCGAGCAACTGAAAACAGAAAGGCCCCTGGGATACTCCCTGGACACACAGGTAAGGCTGGGCTGGTCAGCTGGGTTGGTGGAGGAGACTTCTCTGATGGGTCTCAATTCCACAGAGTCCTCACCACCTTTAATAGATTAACGTGTGTTCTATAGCTGGCACCTGGGACGATTGCCCACAGACAGCCCAGGGGAGAGTTGCTCAGGACACCAGTTGTACTTCCTACCTTCCGGTTCCCAACTTCTTCCCTGGCTCTCAGCTCTGCCTCAGTCTTATCTTCTGTTAAAAGCATCTCGGACTTTGCCCCTGCAGTAGAGGCCAAATTCCTCACCTCCTCAGGAAAGAAACTGAAGAGTCTTGCACCCTCCCTCTGCCCTACACCTGACACTCCTGGGTCCTTCCCTGATTGGTCTCTGCTTGTTCTTCACCACCAGGGAAATCAGGCAAGTGGCAGAGTGTGTCTCTGGGCTAAACCAGCAGTGGGTGAGCAAGCCGCCTTCTCGTGGTGTCTTGGGAGTGCTCAGGAGCAGGGCTCACCGAGCCAGGCCAGGCCCCTTCCTGAACACATTCTCATTTCCTGCCTTTATGTTTTTGCTGATGCTGTTGTCTCCACCACAGCCTAATCCCCAGCCATTTGTCAAGGCACGGTACTGCATGGCTGCCACCTGATGCCTTTGTGAGCCCCTCCCCCGAAGTCTTCCAAACCTCCTCTGGAGGCTTTTGTCTGTAGCCTTCTTCAGTAGTAGTACATGCATTGCATTCTTCTGTGAGATACGTACATTTATGTTCACACTTCCTTTAAGTTTATCAAAGGTTGAGTCACACTGATTCAGTTGTGTATATTCTACTTTGCTTAGTTAAGAGCCTGGCACTGAGGGTGTTTTTGAATGAAACAGGAGGGTACAATTATACAGACGGGGGAGGAGGGAAGCAATATTCTGGTAAGGGAACTTTGGGGAATTAGGAATAACCATATTTGCAGGATAGAGTATGTACTTGATGCATCAAATATAATAATATTTATATGTCAACTTCTGTCCTTCCTTGGATGAGATCGTGTCCTTTTCTATCTGAGAATTAAAACAGATCAACTTTCCATTTAAAGGAGTTGATCCTATCATTTAATTAAATTATTTATGGGAAGAGGGGAATGTTATTTATGGAGAGGAGTTCTTTCAGAGCCAAAATCTCCTTAGCTTCCTTTCTCTGTTCTATTCTCCTTTCTAATTAAAAATCAGTGCAATTTTGAGAAACCAATGCCAGGAGTTTCATACTTCCTCTATAATTTTTGTCTTAAAAAGGGTAGTCTGAAAAAAAATTTCTTAAAAAAAGGTAGTCTGGTGTTGAATTGATTACATAAGACTTATAGCTGGCTCTGTATCCCTCGCTCTTTGGAATCTCAGTAGATTTTGGAGGTAATGGCTAATAATAATAGTGATAATATTGATAATAATAATAACCACCAACAGCACTTTTATAGAATGCATTAGTCAGGCACTTTGGTCACAAGCACCAGAAAGTAACTCCATCTAATTTAAGCAGAAAAGGGAGATGCTGGGAGTTGTAATAGATGCTATTGGAGCTCCACCCAGACCCTCCTGACCTCTGGCACACTCACCCACCAGCCACTGTGAGCCTTGGTTACAAACAGTGCACAGTTGTCCCCTTCTGCAGAAAATTGCCCTCTGCCAGCAGGAGTCCACTCTCTCCACCTCCCATTTGAGGGATACCAGAGTTTTAAAAGGCTGACCACGTTGCCAGCCTCTGGGGTGCAATTCCTGCCTCCAGCCTCTCCGGCGCTCTCCCCTGTCCTGTCCTTCTCCCTCTTCCTTAACATTTCTCCTGAGAGCATCACTACATCATATGACAAGACTCCACCCTCAGGAGAACCTGAACTGAGACAAAAAGAAAAAAATAAACATTAGGAAGCTCACAGGAGACGGGGGAACAGGACCCACGGCTGCACTGAGAGTCTCCAGAGAAGGAGCTGAGGGGTGGGCCCTTTGACCTCCCTCCCTCGGGATGAATCAACTTTAGCTATTTTCAAGTGTTTTTTCTCTCTACTAAATATTCATATTTCCATAAAAAATGGCCTAACTGGCATATCCTGGGTCACATACCCACCTCAGGGAGAAATCAAGGCATCTCCTTCAAACGATCCAGTTTCCTTGTGGTAACATTTGGTAGCATTACCACCACAACAAATATCACCTAGACAAAGACTATCTCATTCAATCCTTGGGACAGCCTATGAAGTAGGTGCTATTATTGTTTTCATAAAAATGAAGAAACTGGGGAATAATTCAGGAAAGGCCAAGGAACTAGTGAAGCACCCTCATAAATTTCTCGTTTTGAAGCTTCTACTTTATAGAGTTGACTCCCCAACATCCATTCTGCTGCCTACAGGGTTAGTAAATCCATCATGGCAACCCTGCAACTATCTTAGTCTGTTGTGTGTTATGGTAACAGATACCATAGTCTGGGTAATTTATGGTGAGCAGAAGTTTATTTCCCACAGATCTGGAGGCTTGGAAGTCTATGCCTGAAGGACAGACACATGCTTTTTGGAGAGCACATTCAAATCATGGCACAGGCCTTGTGGCAGTTGTTATTGACCCAGGAAGAGGCATGTGTCCATGTTCTGGCCAATGGGATGTGAGGGGTATTCTCCTGACCCTTCTGGAAATTATCTCCTTGTAAAAGGAGGCACAAAATAAGACCATCTCCAACTCTTCCTCTAGACATGGCTAGGTCTGCCTCAGACACTTTGCTCACCTCTGTGATTGAAGCCAGGACAAGGGGTGATAGGACAAAGTGGATCACAAAGAGATGGAGCAGAAGCCTTGCCCAACCTGCCTGAAGCCAACTGAACTTCTGGTTATGCTATATGGCAGTGAAATTTCTTTTGTGAAGACATAGCTCAACCTTAGGATTTCTATTACTTCTAGCCAAAAGCATCTTAACTGACACACTTACTACTCTAGGTTGAAAAGATGCCGAAAGAATGAGAACACTTTCAAAGATTAAGTTCCAAGGCAACTCATGATTTTGAAAATTGCCATTTACTAGCTATATAACCTTGGACAAGTCATTGAACCTCTCTGAATCACAGCTTCCTCATAAGTAAAATAGAGATAACATAGTCGGCCTTCCATATCCGTGGGTTCACATCTGTGGATTCAACAAACTTTTAGACCAAAAATATTGGGGGAAAAGATATTCCACAGAGTTCTAAAAGTGAAACTTTAATCTTCCATGTGCTGATAGTCCATTGAATCCATGCAAATGAAGTGACGTCCGGGATTGTATTAGGTCTTTTAAGTAATCCAGAGATGATTTAAAGTACACGAAGGATGTGGATAGGTTATGTGAAAATACTAAGCCATTTTATTACATGTAAGGAACTTGGACATACATGAGGTCCTGGAACCAAGCCCTGGATAACTGAGCAGCTACTACACTTGTATCTAATCCATAGTGTGGTTGTAAGAATTTAACAGGATCACCAGGTCCATGGTAAGGGCCCAGTAATAAATAGCTGGCTATTATTAATAGAAACACTCTTGGAAGAAAAGTTGAAATAGAATCAAAAAGTATCAATTGCTTTAACACTGTTAGTTAACATTTAACAATTTTTCCTGCATCTCCCCCATCATTTCCATCAGTTCTGGTATTTATCCACATATGTCCCTAACTCAGCCGTCACACAGTCCTGTCACACGGCATAATCTGTCATTGCATTCACTTACACGTTTGACCATATTTAAGTTGTGAAAAGGCAAAGATTCCTCATGTTTGTTTGAATAACTACCAGCATGATTCCAAGAACATGTGGACTCTTAATAAATTCTTAGCTCGGTGCCTTTTAACCATCGGTCAGAAATAAAATTCAACTGCAATGTTTCTTAAACGTTTTGGGGTCATGAACCCTTTTTGAGAATCAAATGAATGTTGCAGGCCAATTCCTAGACTGAACACAGCCAAGCAAAATATCCATACGCTGGATGCCTCCCCTCCCCCAGGCATGAGGCTCCCTGAATTAATTCTTGAAAGAAACAAAAACAAAACAATTAACAAGTGCCACCGTGTACCAGAGGCTTTAAAAAAATACCCCTGGTATCTAATTTTTACACTGAATCATTCACTTACTGTTGACATCTGTTTAAGCTTTACAAAAATACCAAGGTGAAGGGACTACTCTTTTCTTTTGTGCAGGTTCAGAGATGCCAAGAGTCACCCAGGAGGTCACACAGCTAAGTGGTTTCAGCATCCCAAATTATAAACCCTCCTTATTTCCTCATAACCTACCAAAGGCACAGGCAGGAGCAAGCATCTTCACATCAGTTCTGCCAGGGAGGAAACCGAGACATTGTAAGGGGCAGCCCTCATGAGAAGTAAGGATGTTAAAATAAAGTCAGCGCAGCCCATGAAAGCCTGGGGAGGCCACTGTTCCTGGGTTTCTTCCTTCACTCATTCAGGTGCTTCAGTCACTATACCAGAAACTGACCTCGTGTAGCATTGTAGAGAGGACCCACGGCAGACAGGCCTGCATCTGAATTGTAGCTCCATCAGTTAGAGCTGTGTGTCCTCAGGGAAGCTGACCAAGCTGGAGCCTTAACTTCCTCAGATGGAAAGTGGATTGGTTGGATCCTCACTGCAGGGCTGTCCTGCAGATCACATGGGCCTGTGCCAAGACAGCAGCCTGCCCAGGGCCTGCACAGAACGGGCACTGAGCGGAGGTCAGTTACTGACAGCTTTGATCCATTTTAGGTCAAATTGAGACCCTAAGGAAAAAGATCAAGTGCTACCTGGGAGAGGAGCCCTGTAAAAAAGTGCAGAGTGGGGACCCGAGAGAACGCAGGGATCATACCTCCCCTTCTCTTTGGACCACTCTGCTGACATTCCTCTTTGTTTTTCATGAGGGGAAAATAGTTTCCTGGAAGCTAAGTGGAAAGTTTTTCCATTAACGTTCCCTTTGCATGTTGTTTCACCAAAATTCAAAGTGACACAAAAGTAACCCAGAACTTCACACCAAGGAGGATGGAAAAACACACCCCTGCCATGACTGGGCAAAGGAGCTCTTCCCAGGCAGAGAAGCAAGGGACCATGTCATTAGGGGAAGTGTCGGCACCACCCACAGCTGTTCCCCAAGAGCTACACCAAAGCAGCGTCCCATAAACCTCCCCAAAGTATCTGAACACAGCCCTGAAAGAGTGTTTTACAAATTTCTGTACATCAGGTAGGAGAGCCATGCCTAGGAAGATGCAGACTGCACAGGAAACCCGCCAGCCATGAAAGCCCTGCCTTCTGCTCAAGGCCTCCATCAGTGGCTAAATCCCAACTTATTCAGTTTCCTTCTGGCCAAAAAGAATGACCTTTAAAGTGGACTCACTCCTTCAACCAGTCCAGGTGTGAGTACCCAGATTTCATTGGTTATTCTCTACATTTATAGAACTAAATAAACAACACTGGGAAGACCAAGCAAGAACAGCTGGCCCAGAATCCAGCCGGGACTGACTGAAGCCTTCCCAGAGTTTGGCAAAAAATCAGCCTCCTTGATCAATGGGATGGTTGTTTTGAGGCTGACGAGCTCCCTATTGAATGTGCCATCTGGCCTGTCCTTCCATGCTGGGGAGCAGCAGGGGGCTAGGCGAGTCAGTCAGTTATCTGGAAGTAAGCACCTTGGCTCTAGACACTGTTCTTGCTGCCTGGAGGGTGCTGGTCCCAAAGACAGAGTGGAGGGAGCAAGATGCTCTAATCTACATGCCTCTACATCCTTGGCAAGAGGAAAAAGGAGCATGGAGCTGGTTCTGTTCCAGGCCCTATAACTCATGTTATCCAACTGCCCTCTCAAACCTTCCAAAGAAACTCATCTCTTCTCCGTCAGCCAAAGAATGAAAGCTCTTGTGCTTATTGACTCAAGGACAGATACCCACAAAATCACAAGTTACCAGTTTCACAAATAGCCATACTCCAAATCCCAGTAGGAGCCCATCTAGGACACCCTGTTATCTTCTTGGGGGTGGGAGGGAGAGACATCTTGTTGCTTGTCTCTGTATCCACAGTGCCTGTCATCTGCCTTGCATGGATAGGCATAGCTAAAATTTATAGATTGATGCCTTCATATGCATCTTCCCATATAAGCTTCACTCTAACTCCAAGAGAATGAGGAGGAAACAGCAGAAGGAGATCACCCCGCTGGTAAGCAGGGACTTGAACTTGCTTCATCATCATTCGGTCCCCACTGGTCAGTTGGAGGAACAAATGGCCCCCCTGAGATGCAGTTTTCCCATCTATAAGACAGGCTACTGTGATGGTTGTATGAATTCATGTTTGTAAACAGCCTCCTAATGTTTACAAGTAAGTAAGTTGAACAAATAACATTGTTTCATTCAACATCATTTCATTATAATGTTGATGAGAAACATCATTTCTATAATGTTGATGAAAAAAAAAATCAAGTTCCAGCTGGGGCCACTCTGCCATGTGGAGTTTGCACGTGCACGCTTGTCCTCTTGGGTTTTCTCCAGGTACTCTGGTTTCTTCCTATATCCCAAGGATGTGCATGTTAGGTGAACTGGCATGTCTATGTGGTTCCAGGGTGGGTGTGAGTGTGCCAGCACTGGCAAGGCCTCCTATCCTGGGCTGGTTCCCTCCTGTGCCTTGAGCAGCCAGGTAGGGCTCCCGCCACCCATGACCCTAAACAGGAATAAGCAGGTTGGAAAAAGAATGAATAGATAAATGAAAGCAAATTATTATTAAATAAGAATTCATAAAGTCTACAATAATCATAGAAATGAAAGCACCAGCAGCCCACTACCCTGATTATTGTTTGCTTTTCAATTTCATGTGGTAGGAGATGCTCCTGACGATTTTTGCTTTGCAAACATTTATTCCTTAATTTAACTCCACCACCACCCTACCATTATGACCACCCCTCACTCACTGATTCCCTCAAATTTGGGGTAAATAATTACCTTGTTGTTATTAATCTTTCTTAAATGTGTGTATAACATATTTATTTCAATATTTAACATTAAGTGTTTGGCTCTTTATTTAGAAGGTTGGTGATGTTTTGTGACCAGAAATATACTGTAGAAACTTAACTCTTCCTATATGAATTAGCAGGTGATAAAATTGGTTTCATTATGTATTGTTTTCCTTCAAGTCAGTTTCCAAGACCCTACCAACAATGTTAAGTGAGGACTTACTATAAGTGAGAAGAGGTAGGAGAAGCATGTTGAGTAAGAACATTTTCAAGATGTTAAAGTGTATGAGACTTACTCTCCCTGCCCCTAGCCTGCTCTTTTAGGACACAGTTTATCAGTCCCCTTCACTGCCCACCACCCTCTACCACTCAGATGCCCAGTATTTTCCTGCATCCTGCCCTCCTGCCATAGCAGGAAACATCTAAGATGTTACTCCTATGACAGTGTTGGAGGATCATGCTGTTTATCCTCTCTGGGTGGTGCATGTTTTTAAAAGGCCATGGGAGAGGAATGCAGGATCTAAAGGATATAATTACTGTGGTGGGATTTCAGGCACTGAGACTTCTGGGGTTCTGCCATTTAGAGACCTACACACAAGGTTAGTTCTAGAGCAGTCATACATCAGATGCATCACTGACCAGGAACCTGCAGTGCAAGTCCAGATAGAAATAAATGTAGAAGAGGCTTGATTCTGTATTCCCAAGTCACCCCCACTATTGGTACAGATTCCAATAAGCAGACAGTGAAGTGAAGTCAGGGTCATAAAAAGGAGGACTCGAGTTCAAGTTCTCCATGCTAAGTCCTGACCTAGCCTGAGCCCAGCCCTCACTCTGGCCTGCAAGGCTCACCAAGCACTGATGCCTGACATCAGCACTGCAACCAGGATGAGGCTGTCTACTAGCCCCATCTCCCTCAAAGCACCCTCTTGAGTTGCTCCCCCAATGACACACTGCTCTGGAAACCCCTTTGTCATCAGTGGCTCCTCTCTGCCCTTCACCTCCACACCATCCATCCACAGTGTCTCTGTCAAAGACACCAGTCAGTCATCCATTCCCCCCTCCCTGTATCATGCCCGGACCTTCCCCTTAGCAACTCTATTTCTCTCTTCCCTCTAGTCTGTCCCCACAGGTGACAGAGGAGTCTTTCCAAAGTGCTGTTTGTATCACAGTACTTCCTCCCTCTTAACCCAAATAAAAAGTCAGAATGACAAGAGATTTCGTAGTTTTGAGGTAGAGATTAAAAGGGATTTTTATTCTGTGAAAACTTTTGGCTACACAATAGGGATTCAAGAACAATTGGTTGAATTCATCCGACATTGGCTTTTGTCAGGGTAGCTGGATACCCGTAACCAAAGGCTGACTGGATTCCAGGCACTGAGTCGGGTGTCACCCCTTTTTGTCTGCTCAGCAATCTTGTAAGGAAGGTTCTTTTGTTATGCCCACTTTGTACCTAAGGAAAATGAACCCCAGCATGCTCAAGTTATCTGTCCATGATCCCTGGAAGAGGAAGGGCAGAGCTAAGTCTCAAGTCCAGGTCCTTCTGGTTTCAAAGTGTAACCACGATGCCATAGAGCTCTCTCCACGGCTTCCTTCTTTGTAAACACAAAGCGTAGAGTTCTCCTCTCACAGAAATGCCTGGACAATCAAATGAGTTATAAACCCAGAATGAGAAGCCTGAGAGGGGCCTCAGAGGTCACTGTCTCCAGCCTCCTTGTTTTATAGGTGAGGAAACTGAGGTCCAGAGAGGCAATTTACCCAAGACCCAAGAGCTGGTGGCAGAGCCTGGAGCCCCATGTTTCCTAACACCACTTTGTTCTGTTGTGAAAAGCAGCTTGCATATAGAAAAAAAAATAGCCTGATGGAATATTGAAAATGAACACTCCTATAGCCATCAGCCCTATTAAAAAACAGAACATTCCCACATCCCAGAAATCCCCTCTCAATCTCCTTTCTCTCTCCCTCCAAAAGATAACCAATACCCTGTCTTTCATGGGAATCATTTACTTGCTTTTCATAATATGATATGTGTCATATTTATCACCAAAATATGTTCCCTTAAACACTGTGGTTTAGTTTTTTTCTGAGTTTGAACTTTATACTTGTGCGTTTCATCCATGTTGTTTCATGTCAATGTAGTTCATTCATTTTCACTGTCATATAGTATTTTCACTGAGTTGTAGAGCCTCCCAAAATTCATGTCCGTCCAGAACCCCAGAAGGTGACCTTAGTTGGAAATAGTACCATTCCATATATAATCAGTTAAATTAAAATAAGGTCATACGGGGACTGGTGTCTTTATAACGTGGCCATGCACAGACACAGAAAAAAACAGGGAGAATGCCATGTGAACGGGAGGTTGGGATAACAGCAGCTACAAGCCAAGGAATGCCAGGGATTGCTGCCAACCACAGGAGCTAGGGGACAGGCATAGAACAAACCCTCCTTCAGCTCCTCCAGGGCAGACCAGCCATGCTGACACCTTCGTCTTGGACTTCTAGCCTCCTGAATTGTGAAGTAATACGTTTCTGTTATTTTAAGTCACCTCATTTATAGAAATGTGTTATGGAAGCCCTAGAAAACTAACACAGTGCTAACACAATATACCAAACATTTATTGATGCACTCTGTAGTTGAGGTGGTTTGGTTAGTTTCACATAGGAGCCCTTATGAATAATGCCACTGAGAGCATGTGACCTGGTGCAAGGACACATGTTTCTCTGGATGGCATGTCCTCCTTGCGCACGGCTTCCTGAGTGGATCTGGTCCTGGTCCTGAAGCACACCCAGACAAAGAGGAAAAGGACAATAGTGCAGCCAGCCAGAGCGCTCCTAGTGACACACGCTCTGATCTGCGGCAGCTCCAGCCCACACTTCTGCCTGAATTCTCCTCCTGCATCCCTGGCCTGGCAGTGGCCCTGACCCCTACAAGCCATCACTTCCTCCCACTGACCTTGGCTCGGCCCCTGCCCCTACCAGGGTCTCTGGACTCCCTTTCAGTCCCTTTCTTCTTTTGCTGGTTGACTGGGTTTGGAACTGGTCTATTCACTGTTGCCCCCTTGGACTCAGCCGTAGTATCTCAGACCAAAGGTTCCTAACAATGGGCCCTTCTTGCAGGGGACAACTTCCTGTTGTTTTTCTTTCCACAGGAAATCCATTGATTTTAGAGAATGGCCACCCTTAAGGACAGTGAGCACGAGTGCCCTCTTTGAGGGCAGAGAACACGAGGCTTTACAGGGCAGGAGAGGCAAATGCCTTATAGTAGAAGCCAGGATGTCGGTGCACATGGCTGCAACAGCATCTCTGAGTAGCCAAGTCACAAGGGGAAAAAAGAATGTTGTGTCAACCACCAAAGGGATGAGGTAAACAGTTGCTTTCACTCAGCGCCCATTCCTGAAGATGAGTCACTTCCAGGGCTACGACTGCGATTGTTTATCTGGCATGAACATTGAGCTTGTTTTCATTGCTGCAATACCATCTCGGAGCATGCTGGCTGGCTTTCTTTTGGGTAATAACATCCTCTTATTATGATTTCTGTATTTCATTTGGATCCACCTTCATAGCATTTGTGTTACTCTGTACAACTCGTTCTGGGAGATTGTGAAAATAGAAATACCGAGGTAAATAATTTTTTTTCCTTTTATTTTTAGGGAAATTCTACTGCTTTGACTTTAACAATCTGATGACAAATCTGTGGTTAACCCCACCCATTAGTGCACTGAAGCTAGAAATTGGATCTTTTATTCTGTGGGGATTTCAGCAGTCAATACTCATCCCCTATTGCTGAAAGTCCTCCCACAGAGGAGTTCTGGGAAAGTGATGGGGAGGGGGGTGGGTAGTTGGGACCCAAAATGTTTAGAGTTATGGGAGATTTTTATTTTTATTTTTATTTTTATTTATTTTATTTTATTTTAGACAGAGCTTCAAGATGTTGCCCAGGGTAGAGTGCTGTGGCATCACTGCTCATAGCAACCTCCAAGCCCTGGGCTTAAGAGATTCTCTTGCCTCAACCTCCCAACCAGCTGGGATTACGGGTGCCAACCACAACACCCAGCCATTTTTTGGTTGTAGCTGTCATTGTTGTTTGGCAGGCCCAGGTTGGATTTGAACCTGCCAACTCTGGTGTATATGGCTGGCACCTTAGCTGCTTGAGCTATAGGCGGAGATCCAGAAAAGCAAAATTTTTTAAAGGAACCTTGAGCCTTCATTGATTCTTATGTCCAACTCCTATGGTAGGGGCAGGAAGGGGAGGCCATGTCAGTCACTGTTCCATCAGGGTGGTCATGACAAGCTGCACAGATTTGCAATAGGGATTCCAGCTTGAGGAACAGTGGGAGCTGGTGAAGATGTCTGTGCAAGGCTGTGATTTCTGTGCGTGGTGGGTCAATCTTGAAGTTGCTGTAGGTCAACAGGCCTGCAGTCTGGGAGGAAGGCTAGATACAAAGTTGGGAAGAACAAGGATAATGAGAGTTTCTGAAGATAAACAGGAATCCATGAGGACCAAGTGCAAGCCATATCCATCTCCCACCATCTCAACCACAACCACATGGGTGAACTGCAAGCTGGGGCCTGTCATCATGAAGCCACACGTGCACATGGACCATACTCGGAGCCACCACAGGAGGAGGCCTGGAAGGAATGGGGGAGATGTGGGCCAAGCTGCTGCCCTGTGCCCACAGGGTGTGCCTGCTGGTCAGTGAGGACTGTAGACTGCAGCCCACTGTGTGCCAGGCACTGACCTCCAAATCTCATACAGATTCCTCACTTGGCAATCCTTACCCAGACCTCAGGGAAGGGAATTCTGGGAAGCAACTCTAGTACCTAAGCTGACACAGTACAAAACCATCACAAGAATAAAAACTCAGAAATGCTGGATGGATGTCAGGTACGGTGCACAGATCTGGAGGCACCACTAAGCTGCCAGTGCATCAGACATTCTTCTAAGCACTTTACTTATATCAACTCACTTCATCCTCTCAACAACCCCATGAACTAATTACTTCCATTATCCCTATTTCACAGATGAAAAACTGAGGCACGGAGAAGACCGAAAAGCTAGTGTCAGACAAATTCGAGTGTGATACCAAGAATGCCAGACAGGCTCATTCATCTTACCTTTTATGGCCTGCCATTTTTAAATCCCAAGTCTTGCTTTCTTTAGTTTTCTACTTTTAATATGCGTCCCCTCTCTGTGGGGTCTAGAGGTCTTGACTCAATTTTCTTTTTTTTTATCATTGAGGATTCAATGAGGGTAAATAGAAGCAGGTTACATTAATTGCTTTTGTTAGATAAGGACCCTCTTACACTTGGGTCCTGCCCCCAAAAGTTGTACCACATCCCTTGACCCCCACAACCCCCTCCCTCCTTCCTTTTCTCAGCTCTTCCCATACCCCACCCCCACTGTATACTAGGACCTTAATTGACCTCATATCAGAATTAAGTACATAGGATTCTTTTTTTTTTTTAATTAAATCATAGCTGTGTACATTAATGCAATCATGGGGTACAACATGTTGGTTTTATATACAATTTGAAATATTTTCATCAAACTGATTAACATAGCTTTCATGGCATTTTCTTAGTCATTGTGTTCAGACATTTATCTTTTACGTTTAGTAAGTTTCACCTGTACCCTTCTAAGATGCACTGTAGAGTACATACGATTCTTATTTCTCCATTCTTGTGATGCTTTACTAAGAATAATGTGTTCCACATCCATCCAGGTTAATACAAAGGATGCAAAGTCTCCATCTTTTTTAGTGGCTGAGTAGTATTCCATGGTGTACATACACCACAGTTTGTTAATCCATTCTTGAGTTGGTGGGCATTTAAGCTATTTCCACATTTTGGTGATTGTAAATTGAGCTGCAATAAATAGTCTAGTATAAGTGTCCTTGTGATAAATATCAATTTTCTTATAAGTGAATTACTTTGGCATGATTGTAAATCTCCTCTTTCCTGTAATCCATGTGAAAAGAAATTTATGTACATGTGTATTTTCTTGTCTTCTCTTCATTCTAGGATAAAAATCTCTGCCTAGTAAGAACTAGAATATCAAAGTATGCTATTAACTTTGTTCATTTCTCAAGGTCATATAAAGAAGTGATTAGGAGTGTAGAATTTAAAGCCAGATTTGAACTCCATCTGCATTCATCCCTAGCTAAGTGACCTCGATCAAGTTACAGGCAAGTTGAACTAGTTTTATTTAGGTCAGTCAGTTATTGCTGCATAACAAATCATCCTAACCTAACAACAGTCATTAATCCTTAATTATGTATCTGAAGCTTGGCTATGGTACTGCTAAGCTAGCTAGGCTGGTATCTGCTTGGCAGCTCTACTTGAAGCTGAAGGAATATCTGGTTCTGGCTCCTTATGGATCAGGGGCTCACATCTGCTCCATGCATGGTCCTTGTTGCTAGGAAGTGACAGCTACCCAGGACAAGGTATTCTCATGGTAGTGGCAGAGATGCAAGAGAAGCAAGCAGTATCTGGTACTGTGCCTGGAGACCTAGCTCAAATCTGCCAAATCATCACTTCTACCCACTTACCCTTGGGCAAGCCTCAGGCCTAGGTCAGAAGAATGCAAATATAGGCAGTAGAGGGTATTGTCAGAGGGAGGGGAAGGAATTGGAGCCAATAATTTACATCATTATTATCACTAAAAAGCAAATAACTATGCTCAACTTTACTTTAAATACATTTCCAGATCTTCAAAGTTTAACTCTCATAAGAAATGCAGAAGTGAGTGGGTATTTCAGATTTGGATAGTCAGCTCAGTGAACAGCCTTTGGAGAAGAATTTTAGGCATGTTTCTCTGCTTTTCCCTCAAAGACTCTAGGTAAAATTCTGCACTGTGTTATCCATTCTAAATTCCTATAATCCATCCCCCATAGGTTCATTTATAGATGTTATCTACATATTGGAATCATTCCCAGCAACAGGCCCATGCCTTGACCTAGAGGACAGAGGGGCCATCTTTCAATTCCTTACTAAACATCTCAAGCAAGGACATTGTAACCCACAAACACAAAATTTGCATCATGATTCTCAAGGATTTTAGGAACAGATCATGCCTCTAGGGAGAAAAATCAGCTCCATTCTTATGACTGAGATACATCACAAGCACAACTTGAATTTCCTGATTTCTGAGTGTCTGCATCCTGTATCTTCTTATTTGTTAATGTATCATTTGTTTTAAAATACATTTTGTTCCCACAGTGAGGGGTTCAGTCACATGTATTCTCTTTGCTGAGCTTTATGCATTCTTTTTTTTGTGGGAAAAAAAAATTAAAACACGTTTTGGAGCAGAATTAACATTGATTGGCTGAGTTCCCAGTGAGTGAGGCATCATTGCCTGCAAAACCCCTTTACTTACAGAAGTCTTAATACCAACAACAGCATCAATCCAAACCAAATTCGCCACTGCATTACAAGCTCTTTGAGGAAAACAAGTCATGTTTTCTTCATGTTTAAATATTCACAGGGCCTGGCACTGTTGAAGCTCAAAATATCTTTGTTAATTAAATGAGTAAATTCCAAACCTCTGTGACACAGTGTCCAGAGTAGCAACACTTCTAAAAACAAGAACACTGTCATATTGAGTTGCTATGGGTTTGGGTTGTCATAGGAGATATTTTCTAGGGGAGGATTAATTCTATGCAAAATTAGGACATGCACATACAATTATCTTCAGGTCTCGGGGTCTCAACTCTGAGGACCCTCACCTCAAAGCCTCTGGCTTCTTCCCATGATGAGAAAGTGGAGATGGGGTTTAGAGGTGTTTGTTTATTTTTTAACGCATAATGGTTTATCAAATATCTATGAATTTATTATAAACCAGGCACTATGTATTAGGTTTTAAGAATTAAAAAGTCAAAAAAAAAAAAGAATTAAAAAGTCAAATGCAGCATGGTAACTGCCCTACCGGAGTTCACAGGGTAAACTGATGCTTATTATTACACCACACGACAAATTCCCAAATGCTGTGGGAATTCTGAGGAGACATTCCTAGTCCTTGATGGAAGAGATGCCATCTGAGCTGATTCTTGGTGGACAAGTAAGAGTTGGGAGGGAGGTGCAGATCCAGAAGAACAGCATGTACAAAGACTCGTGCTGGAGAGTGAGGAGCATTCTTGGAACACTGTGGAGTTTGTGAGAAAAGGGTGTGAATTTGGGCGTGGCTAGAGATGTGGCCAGAGCGGGAATCATAGCTGGGTCATGCCTGTCAACTCTGAAGACCTGCCAAAAACTGTTGATTTATCCTGAGGACAGTGAGCAGTCACTGAAAATGTGTAAACAGGAAAATGACCTGATCAGATTTTGTGATTTTTAAAAGATAAAGACTTGAATCACAAAGATCGGTTACAAGATTCCCACAGTTATTCCAACAAGAGGGGCCTGTCTAGAGGCCCCTGCCCAGTGCCAAGTCGGGTGCAGTGCAGGGTTTTACCTGCACATGCCCCATGCGGACTCTGGTCTATGTGCTTTTAACACATCACAAGCATTGGCTCCTTTACTCACACTTCACTTGAATTTCCTCCTTTGGTGATCATTTTATCCTGCCAAGTTTGAAGTTGACAGCCTCCAATGTTTGATAGTTTTTTGGGACATGGTTTACAGACTCGTTATTTCTTTTTAAGTGGAAAACTGTGGGGATTTTTCATACTTGAAACCCAATATTGCATGAATGACTTAGTTCAAACTTCTCCCAAAATATTGACTTTGGGTAAAGACCAAGTATCTGGATTTTAAGCTGGAACACAAGCACAAAAACAGGTCTGGACATCTTTGTTGTTTCTTCTTTTTAAAAAAGAAAAAGGAATGATGTGAACAAAAGAAAGAGAAATAGAAAATGGAAGAGAAGAGGAGAGAGAGAGAGCAGGAGGTTTCCTATTTCACCAAAGAATTTGCATCTGAATAATAACATAATATCCTTGTGAACCTCCTTCATCCTATAGGAAACAACAATGTCAAATTCTGAACCTTCAGATCAGAAGACCCAACAGTCCCCATCTGCACCGAAATCTGCTCCAACCCTGTCCCTTCCCTTCCTTGCTATCCCTGCAGTCTCCTCCTAAATCATCACCACCAGACTATGTTCAAGTCTGTCCTCAGCTGCTTGTTACTAGGATATAAATGAGTTCTCTTCCGATGATTCTCCAAAGAAAAGCAATCACCAAGTAAAATGAAAATTTTGATTTCTATTTTTGCAGGCCGACAGCCTTTGTTAACTATATCTTATTCCAAAGCTTGTAAGTCCAAGTATCGTTGCATCAGGTGTAACCCTATCTGCTGTCTCCTCACAAGGTTAACTGTTACTGCACAAAACCACCCTAAAGCCCAGAGATGTAGAATAAAACAGTTTGCTATTTCTCACAATTCTGTGGGTTGACCAGGAGTTCGTATGCTTCACTGCTGTTGGCCGGGTATTGGGATAGTTAAAAGGTACTAAGTGGCTTCACTTCAGTGTTGGCGCTAATTGTCCAGTGGGAGCTGAGCTGGGGCTATCTGCTGGAGGCCTCAGTTCTTTTCCACATAGGTCTCTCATGTGGCTAATTGGGCTTCCTCACAGCATGGTAGCTGAGTTCCAAGAAGGGATGTTTTGACAGGTGTAGGAGGAAGAAGCAGTTCTCTTACATAAAGTACTTCTTCTATGTTCTATGTGTTAAAGACAGGTATCCCGTCAGTTCAGACTCACAGGCAGGTGAATTAACAAGGACTTATTGCATAAAAATAGGTAAGGGTGAGAGATATAATTACCATCATCTATGGAAGAAAGAAGAAGAAAGCTTGTAAGAAAAGGCTACATTGGACAGATGACTTTTAGATGCTTAGATCTGAATGGCAAAGGGGCAGACTCGGTGTTCCCTGGGGAAGGTTCAGTGAGAAGCTAAGAACCCCATGTGGCTCACTGAGAGGTAATCATAAATATCTTTCTGGTAAAAATTCTGTCAGTTGCTTTAATTTTGGTCCAGTATACAAACTAAACCTGAGAAAAATAGTCATAATAATTTCCTCCAAATACATTGCCATGGTCTAAATCATAAGACCCTGGTCACAACTGATGGAACCTGGTGTCCAGACCAAAGACGCTCGACCCAGGTGAGACCAGCAGCTGGTGAGCAGGCCTAGTGCGGAACTCTGCCCAGCAGGACTGCTTCTTATTGGGCAGTAACACACCCAGGAAGTTTTTAATACAAAATGAATTAACAGAGAGATAGAAAAGCAGAAAAGTGTTGATGATGAACCAAATAGAGAGAAAAATAGGCAAAAAGCAACTGAGTCGTGAGGGGGACAGAGTCCCAGTGAAGTGGAAGGAAATGGATTCCCCACTCTGGGGGGACAAGATGTTTGGGGCACCAGAGGAACTTTTGGGCCAATCAGGGAACACAGCGTGGTTTTCTTGAGTCTGACCTCATCTCCTAGAACTCACCCTCCTTCCCTATGCTTCTACCCCACTGGCTTTCCTTGTGTTCCTGAAACTTGCCAAAGTCCTCACTTAAGGGACATTGCACCAGTTGCCCCCATGCCTGAGAGATTCTTCCCCAAGATCTTCTTCTCCTAGTTCCATTCAGAACTTTCAAGGTTTGGCTACAATGCTGCCTCCTGACCACCTCCTAGGCCACATCTCTTGTCCCACTCTCTTGTGTCCCTTTTTCTCAGATAAAGCAGTGATAGGAGATTGATGACCCATCAAGAGATTTTTGTGGAAGTTTCAGGAGCTAGATTAGGACAGCAGTGCAGACATGAGGAAGGAGCCTGGGAAGAGGGTGCAGAGGCTGCAAACTCCCTTATACAATTAAATGGAGGTAGGAGGTTACTAAATGGGAAAAATCCTATCAGTTTCTCAGAGGTGAGTTTGAACTCTGTCTGTGTGTGCGTGGTGCACATAATTTCCCATATCAAATTGTGTCGCTAGGATGTCCAGACAAATATTAATTTCCTTCCTCTACATTGGAGCTCCCATATCTGGGCATGTTACAAAGCCATCTTCAATGTGTGTTTAATAGCGTAGAGGCTATCATAGAATGTGAGGACTTGCAACAAATCTAAAACAGCTTAAAATCAAGGGTTGGTATAAATAAAGAGCTTTGCGGTTGTCATGTTTTCAATTCTTTTATGGGCTGTGATTCCAGACCATTCCAGGGGAGAGAGAAGTCATCCTATTTTTAAAGACCTCCAAAGTAGATTTTGCTGTCTTCCTTCACAGCCCATTCTGGTGTCTAAGAGCTCTCAGAGCTGGCAAGTGTTCCTTGGGATCTAACTAAAGTCTGTGCATGGAAACTTGGGCCACCCAGCTATGGGAGCCAGAGGAAACTTCCACCGCCTCTGATAGAAATCTTCCTTAGGTTGTCAAGATAGTTAGAAAGCCCTTGGAGCACTGACAATTCTAATTTCCACAGCCTCCTTTGGGATTTGGAGAACCTATTGTTGTAGAAGGTCAATGCTGAACTTCCCCTTCATAGAAGAGGTCTCTCACTCACTAGAAAAGAGGGAAGCCAGCACTCAGCAGCACCTCAAGCCTTGCTAAGATTAGAGGGTGAACGGTAAGCGAACCAATCGGTCTTGGCGCCCCCGGAGGCCTGCCTGCTCACACTCTGTGGCCTGCCGGTTGCTGTTGACTGCTCCCCCAACACCCTGCCCTCCACGTCAGGGACCTGACCCTCCCCCCTTCCCAAGGGTGTCTTCTAGCCATCCAGGAATACAGGCCAGAAGTGTCAAGGAAGCGAGACCTCGCCCAATAGGAAAAGGAAGCTCAAAAACTAGGCCGGAGGGCAAGACACCTCTGGGAGAGAGGATGCATCTGGCCTTCTGGTTTCTGAGGAAGGAGGGGGGAAAAGGAACTCAAATGCCGCTAGCCTTCTGAAAGCTGCCCAATCCCTGAGGTTTTCTCTGCATGCCTTCGATTGCCCAGACTGAGGTTCTAAAGTGGCTTGAAAATCTCTTCCAGTTCACAGCTTGATCCCATTATAAAGGCAACACAAGAAATTGAATGGAAATGATATGCACGCAGGACCATGAAAGACAAAAGATGTGTATGTAAAAACCGTATCTATGTCAGGGCCAACTGCCTGGGCTGAAAGACCATCCCCAGTATGCATAGTTTGGGAGGTCATGGGTTGCCCAGGGCCTGGGTGAAGGAAAGAAATGACTTCAGAATGAAAGTCATGCTAACTTGTTCAGTTGTGGGTGGGCAGAACACTGGTCCTGATGTGAGAAGCCTGGCTTCCGCCTCTGGGCAGCCACTGGGAATCAAGCTTTTCTGGGCGAGCTCACTATTTCTACGGAGGGCTTCTATTTTGGCACAAAATATGTCATAGTCCCTCCATGTGGAGTGACATCTTCCACAGTGAGTTGGGTTCCAAAGATAAAATGTAACATAAAATTATTGCTCATGCAAAAATGTCCCTTTAAAACTCCTTGGATTACTCACAAATAAAGACATACACTTTGTTTTCAGAGGCATTTGTAAGACCAGAGACCCCCTGAGGGGAAGCAGTTACATCTACCAGCCCATCCTCAGCCTGGGCAGCTCCTGATGGAGCCAAATCACCAGTTCTATTAAATGATTATGGGCTTGATTTTAATAGTTTTTGTTTTCTCTTGTTTGCTAAACCCATGTAATCAAATTTGTTCAGTTTCAATATACGTATAATAAAACTCTATCCTCAATGTATTTTTTTGTATTTGCTGATTTAAAAAATTCATTATGATAAATGTAACTAGAGACTCAGGGGGAAAGTTTTTATATTAATTTGTGTGTTTTGTTTATTGCGAAAGCGTCTATGCACATTTGTAATAAAAAAGATCTCCATGCTCTCGAGACAAGTCCTTGCTCAAAGTCCATGTTTACACCTTGACTTTCAATTCACAGTTTGGAAAACTAATTTTAAGCAAGGGAGGTTGAAGTTATTTTTATTTAGCCCCTAATTCTAGTTATGCTTGATTTGTTTCTCTAAAAATGTTAGGGTGTTTGTGTCCACTATTACATGGGTCTCCAAACACTGCTAGGAGGCAAACAAAATAAGCATGTTGCCCACTTGTCAGGTTCAGAAATTAAGTCTCCAGAATCCAAGAGTTTCTTTTATTATTATTATTATTAAGTTATATATAATAGATCATGAATACATTTATGCCTTTGTGGGATTCAATGTGTTGATTATTTGTACAAATTGGAGTACTTATATCCTACTAATTAACATAGCTTTCACCTTATTTACTTAATCACAGTGTTACGACATTTGCTTGATAGATTTGACTTGTACCCTTTGCAATATGCTCCATAGGTGTGGTCCCACCATTAACTCTCCTTCTGTTGAGTCCAAGGGTTTCATCTGAGATCAGACAAGCTAAATAATGTTAGAGCTGGAACCCGAATCTAAGTTTTCTGATTTAAAGCCTGTCTAGGTTCAAAAAAAATATTTTTAAAAATTTAGAAACCTTAAATATCACTATGCTTACCTGGAAAAGTTTATTTATTCTTGTCTAAAGTAGAGGAAAGTTCTACGTGACCAGTGAACTTTTCTTCCAGCCCAAAAATAATTCTTTAAACTCCCATCCAGGAGTTCCTCTTGATGGGTGCTGTTCACTGGACCCTGTTCGTCTGCCCCCCTCTGGTGGCTGTTACACAAATAACAGATTATAGAGTAACTCTTGGGGCAATGGTTTCTTCTCTCTCTTCAATCTTTCATTTATGCAAGCAGCACCTAATACGTGCCAGGCTCTGCACTAGGACATATAAAAATAAATAGGATGGAGCAGTAAACTCAAGGGTGGTGGACAAACAAGTGAATAGATGACGATGAAACAGTGGGACGGGGGTCGTGCAGAGGGATGCAGACGATGCTGAATGTGGATGGAAGATAATCTGGCCTGGTGGGGGAAAGGGCAAACAAGCAGGAAGGGCAGGAGGGCCCAGGCTGAGTTCTGAAGGACAGATGGGAACAGGGGATGGCAGGAAGCATCAGAATTCAGGGAGCTGCCGGAAAGCCAGTTCTAGATAATAGAATCCAGAGCACAAGATTCAAGGGGGGAGAGCAAAAGGTATGGTCAGACAGGTCGGCTGCGCCAGATTAGGAAAGGCTTGTTATGTCACAGCAGCATTTGGGCTTATATTCATTTAGGTTAGCGTCTCCAAGGCTTTTGACCATGTTCCCCATCAATAAAAATGTCAAAGTATGTATCCACATGTGGGTATTTATTCCTCTATACATTTTGTACCTGGGCAGTGTAACATAATGGTGAGGGCAAGGCTCTGGAGTTGGACTGGGTAGGTCTGAATCCTGGCTTTACTGCTTATTATCAGGGTGACCTCAGTCAAGTAACCTCTTTATGCCTCTGCCTTCTTATCCATAAACCGAGGATAATAGCAGACCTGCTGCCTAGCTTTGCAGGAGGACTAAGTGAATTAGTTCATGAGTAAAATAATTTAGGACATTTCCTAGCACATAACAAATGATATAGATTAGCTACTATTATGGCAGAATCCTACTATTTGGTGCTACTATAAAGTTAGGGTTAAGAATTACACCATGCAGGGGATTCACCTACACCCAGAAAGTCTGTTTTAGCATAAATATACTTCAAAATGTCAAGAATTACTCCAGTCCTCCAAGCCTCCAACTGGAAGGGCAGACCACTTGCAACCCCCCCACCTACTCACCTGTCTCAAAGCCAAACAGGTTTATCTTCCCCTGGATGGAATTTTTTAAGGAATATGTAAATATCAGGTAAATTATGTTTTTAAAATATTTTCATTTTAATTATTAGGGTACAGTATAGTTTTGCTCTCATCTTAAAGTGTTTTAGCAAAGCTAATATGCTTGAATTTTTTTTTTTTTTACAATCTTGGTTTAATATTTTGAAATGTTGATATCCACAGTTCTCATTCTAAATTCAGATTATTCTACTACTTGGCTTTGAAATAACTGAAGAAGAGCTTCACCAACATGCATAGATACCAAATGAAAGAAGTGCTGCATGGAATAGGCCTAATAAATAATGGAAATCAAAATAACAGAAATCATTTTCATCCTCATTCACCAATTTTGTAAAGATCTTTGTTGAAATTCAGCTAAGAATTTCCATTTTTTCCTGATGGCAGTCAGTTGTCGCAAAGTAATTGAAAGATTTTATTCTGTCACAATTGTTAACTAGTTCATTTTGAAAGGTTTTTATAATGTTGGAGTAGCCTATGTCCAAGTATTTAAAGTAAACAGATATAATAGGTATTATAGGTGACCCATTTTCAGCCACAAAATCAAAACTCTAGAGACATTTCCTCCATCTGTTTTTGGAATATTCTCCACAAGTATGAAATTATTACTTTCTCACACTTTGTTGCAACATAACATTTGCTTTGAAAAGACACACATATTTATTTTTTCCAAATATTTTTAGGTACATTTTACTGACACTACTTTCATCATGGAAAAGTTCAACAAACTTGGAATATAGTCTATTTATAAAAGAAAAATTCATAACTTATTTAAGTTTGATAGCTCTTTTAAGTACTTTGCCGTAAGCAAAAACATTTTTTGTCTCATCTAGTACTGCTTGTGAGATCATCTGTAATCCTCATCCCCATCTATTCTACTGCTAAGTAGGGAGCTATAATTTGCTTTTCTCCCCTTTTGTTAAAATACACGCACACATTTTGTGTGGTACATATTCGAAGGGTCAGGAGAAAACTTCTAAACAAGGATCAAAAATGTTTTCATATAGTAAACGAGAAAATATCATGAATGGTATGTCAAAAAAAAATAAAAAATAAAAATAAAACAACAATAACGAAAACAAACAAACAACAAAAAAAAACACCCACAAAACAAAACAAAACCAAGAAACAAAACAGTATATATATCTTGCTGATATTGTCTGGGCAAGAGGTGATCTTCTGGGGTATGATATGTTAATTGCAATGTTGATACAGCTGAACAAAATGGAGACCGGAGGCCTCTAATGATTTCTCAAACCCCACAGGGTGGAGAGCTTAAATCCTCCTCAGCCTTTTTAGAAGGCACTTTAAATTGTTAACTTGGCCTAAGCGGAAGCTTTCCCAGGAAAGCGCTTGTCGCTGGAATCACTCCTTAAGTGGCTATCCACTTACCCAGTGTGCCAAAACCGGTCTCACCCAATGCCCCTGAGGGCTAAGGCTACAAGGCATCTCAGTCCCCTTTAGAGCCTTTAGGCTGCTCAGTCACTAGATTACTCGTTCCCACCCAGTGCTTGTTCTGTGACCCTGAGGGTGGAGCTTGCCAGGGCTGTTCTCCTAGGATGGCTCCACACAGCCCACAACCAAACACTGGTAGCTCTGTCTGGCTCAGTGGCTCTGTCTGGAGCCCCAGACAACACTCAAAGACCCCCACACTCTTGCCCCAGTTCTCCCAAGGCAGTTCAACTGAGTGTTAAATCCAAAAGAAACCCAAACTGCTCACAGGTAAGGGCTTTCCAGTTTGCAATCTCACTGCTGCTGTAGCCACAGCTGCCGGCAGGATTAGATCAAATGAACACAGGCAAGCACTTGCCAGATCTCCACTGCTTTTGCCTTCCTCAGGGGGTCCTGAAGTCTCACGCTGTCTTCCTGTGTCTCCAAAGGGATATTTCTGGGTAGATCTCATCAGCCAGAGATGTCTGAAGTCTTCTCTCCCCAGTCTCACCGTGCCCAGTTGCAAGGAAGCTGTTACTCGGCCGCCATCTTGGTTCCTCCCTCAGATTCATGGTGATTTTAAGGGGTGCCATAGGTAGTAACAATTTTAAATGGAAAAGGAAAGAGGGATAAGTTTCTGGGGCCCTCATCAAAGAAGAAAAGAAAAATAGTTGGGACCTGAACAGATATCTTTGGATTTTTTTTTTTTTATCTTTCTACAGTATACATTCGCATCTCTCTTGTTTAACTCTTTATTTTCCTATTCTAGCTAAACACTTATGTTTTTCTGGATTCATAACCCCTCCAACAGTAGCCAATATACTACTTTCCAGCAAGGCTCATAGTCCATGGTAAGTTATGCATTTGTGCTATAATCACTGTGACTGAAATGCCATTCTTTGTTTTTCCAGCTGGCAAAAATCATACTCTTCCTCTAAACCAAATCTCATGGATTTCTTTGAAAAGACTTCCCTGAAAACATCCTGTGCCTCACAAAAGTTAAGTCCATTGATTCCCTGAGTTCTTTGAACATCTTAATTATGGCTCAATTACTTACATCCTCACATGCATTTCAATTATTTATCAATATTTCTGCCCTCTGAAATTAAAACCTTCCTAAAAAAAAAGACTATGACTATTTACCTTTATAATTTCAGTAGAAAGTATACAACCTCATACATAGTGGGTTAAAAAACAACTGTTGAACAAATGAATAAAAGTGCAAATGAATGTTCTATTAACAAGATAATTATTTGACTAGGCACCTGTGGCTCAAGTGTGCAATCCCATCATTTTGGGAGACTGAGACGGGAGGAGTGCTGGACACCAAGAGCTTGAAAACAGCCTGTGCAGCACAGGGACACACTGAAACCTCATCTCTATCCCCTCCCCAAAAAGAAAAAAAGAAAAAGAAAGAAAGAAAGAAAGAAAATTATAAAAAGGGGGAAATAAATGGAAGGAGCAACTAATTCTATTTCAAGTGATCTGAAAAAGAACAAAAGAGCTTCCTTGAATGCCTTTGTTTTTAAACTAAAACATAAATTATCTTTGAGAAGTTTTCAACCTTTAAAAAAAGGTTCTTACAGTAGTCTGTATAACTTCAGTGAATAAAAAAAAATTTCCTTATCTAGATTATTATAGTTTTTAAACTAACAATAAAGGCTAATTTAAAAGGATGATATAAAACATACAACAAAATAATATTATTTCTAAAGAAAGGGATAGATAAACTTACACCTTCTCCACTTTTCTTAGTCTATGTAAATCACTGTATTTCATTCCAAAATGAAAAAATCTTGGAGGGTTCAGCATTACTAGCAGAATAGAAATTCTTCTGCTAGATGACCTGATTTCAATCTAACTCAATTCCACTTGACAATATTCTAATCCAGGAGATTTGCTTCCTTTCCCTAAAGTTACAGTGTTCTGAGTTTACTGTCCCTGAATTTCAAATATCAATCCCTATTAGATAGAATTAAGAGTGTTGGTCCAGGCACAGTGGCTCACACCTGTATTCCTAGCACTCTGGGAGGTCAAGGTGGGTGGGTTGCTCTATTAAAAATAGAAAAACTAGCCAGTGTGTGGTAGGCACCTGGGTTCCCAGCTACTTAGGAGCCTGAGGGAGGAGGAGCTATTGAGTCCAAGAGTCTGAGGTCACGGTGCACTATCATGACACCATGGCACTCTATCCAGGGCACAGAGAGAGACTCTGTCTCCATAAAAATAGAAAAAGAATTAAGAGTTTTAACAAAATCTCTAGAAACAGTAGCTTATGACAACTTTGTCCTTACCTGAAGTTTCCACAAACAATTTGGTCAGAAATACAGGTGAGAGTAGCTCCTTCTTCCTGATAAATACTGAAACAGAAGAGAATACCTCATGTTTACAACAGCTGTAAACATTCTCTCCAGTGGAACAGGAGACATTTGAGAGGCATTCTGGCAGTTTCTATTCTGGTCTAATTTGTGCAGATGTGTACAGTTTGTTTGTTTGTTTTTAAAGGGCTTTTGGGCTCGGTGCCTGTAGCACAGTGGTTATGGCACCAACCACATATACCAAGGCTGGCAGCTTCAAAACCAGCCTGGGCTAGCTAAGCAACAATGACAACTGCAACAGAAAAATAGCTGGATGCTATGGCAGATACCTGTACTCCTACCTCCTTGGGAGGCTGATGCAAGAGAATTACTTAAACCCAAGAGTTTGAGATTGCTGTGAGCTGTGATGCCACAGCACTCTACCAAGGGCAACATAATGAGACTCTGTCTAAAAAAAGGGGGGGGGGTGTCTTTTGCTCCTCTTTTCAACAAGGCAATGAACCCAAAACAAGTATTTATAAAATAAATAAATTTGACTAATAAATGGAGGGAGAAATAATACCTTAGGAGGCTAGATAAGGAAAAGAAAAAAGGGAAACATGAAAGGAGAAAAGAAAAACAGGAAAAAGCAGAAAGAAGGGAGAAAAGAAGGGAAGTGAGAAATAATCTAGTCAAAACTGCAAAGCAGTCAGTAAAGAATCTTGTTCATCATTTTACATGTGGTTTGCATATAGAGAGCTCCTCTTCCCTTGATGTTTGCATGATGACAGAGGAAGTCCAAGCATAAACTAAAAGGAGATTAGAGTGTCCTGACAGCACCTCTCATGGTGTGACAGTGTCAAAAAAGAGCCAGGGTCACTGGCGGAACCTAGGAACCACAGACTAGGACAGAAGAAATGACATAGCTGTTGCTAGAGATGCCCCCTAGAGCAGAGAGGTGTATAAAATAACCGGGTTTATCCCTTTGTCCCACCTCCAGTTTCCTGTTAGCACCTCATATTGACAAAACCCACCTTGAATCTGGGAACCTTGCCTTACAGAACATATTTTATATACCTTCTCAGAGTCCTAGCTTCCTTATCATATGCCAGGTTCCTAACCCCTTGATTTTTTTAATTTTTTTTATGTTGTTGTTGGGGATTCATTGAGGGTACAAGAAACCATGTTACACTGGTTGCATTTGTTGGGTAAAGTCCCCCTTACAATCGTGTTTTGCCCCCAAAAGGTGTGGCACACAACAAGACCCCACCCCCCTCGCTCCTTCCCTCTCTCTGCTCTTCCTTTCCCCAACCTTCCCTCATTCTTTCTCACTCTGCTTTCCCCTTCCCTCACCCCCACCATGTGAATAATTGTCATTAATTGTCCTCATATCAAACTTGAGTACATGGGATTCATGCTTCTCCATTCTTGAGATGCTTTACTAAGAATAACGTGTTCCACTTCCACCCAGGTTAATACAAACGCTGTAAAGTCTCCATTTTTTTAATGGCTGAATAGTATTCCATAGTGTACATATACCACAGTGTGTTAATCCATTCCTGAGTTGGTGGGCATTTAGGTTGTTTCCACATTTTGCCGATTGTAAATTGAGCTGCAATAAACAGTCTAGTGCAAATGTCCTTATGATAAAAGGATTTTTTTCCTTCTGGGTAGATGCCTAGTAATGGGATTGCAGGATTAAATGGGAGGTCTAGTTTGAGTTCTTTGAGAGTTCTCCATACTTCCTTCCAAAAAGGAAGGTTCTCCATACTTCCTTCCTTCCTGTATCAGTTTGCAGTCCCACCACCAGTGTAAATGTGTTCCCATGTGTCTACATCCATGCCTGCATCTGCAGTTTAGAGACTTTGTGATGTGGGCCATTCTCACTGGAGTTAGATGGTATCTCAGGGTGGTTTTGATTTGCATTTCTCTAATAATTAGGGATGTTGAGCATTTTTTCATATGTTTGTTCGTCATTCATCTGTCTTCTTTAGAGAAGGTTCTATTCATGTCTCTTGCCCATTGATATATGGGATTGTTGGCTTTCTTCA